>VDFB02379548.1:0-59030 GCA_007258455.2 Sequoia sempervirens | reverse complement strand
TAGATTTATGTTGTCCACTACTGCTACTTTCGATCTTGAAGTAAAAAATGGATGTCAAAACTACATTCTTGTATTGAAGTTTAGAGGAGGAAAAATATATGAACTAGCTTGAAAGGTTTGAGGTTAAGGGGAAATAAAATCTATTTTGTAAGTTAAAAAGGTCTTTGTTGGATTTAACAAACACCATAAATGTGGTATCAAAATTTTATTTCATGTCAAAGAACTAGGGTTTTCTAGGAGTAAATTTGGTTTACAAACAGATAGGTGATAATTTTTAATTATTGTTCTCTATGTTGATGAGAAAAATTCATTGGAAATAGTAAGGAAATAATTAAATAATTATAAAATATATATTGGGTATAGAAATCAATAGAGAGAAGGCTAACAAAAAGTTTTTGAACCAAAAGAAATATATTGAAACTATTTTGCAAAGGTTTAACATGCAAGATAATAAACATACCTTTACCTGTAGGCATTAAATTATATTTGAAATAATGTCCTAATTCTTAGGAGGATTTTGAGGAAATGTACAATGTTCCTTATGCTAGTGTTGTTTGAAGTATAATATATGTCATAGTCAATACTAGACCAAGCATTTCCTAAACAATGGGAGTCCTTAGTAGATTTATGTTGAATCCTAGCAAAGAACATTCAACCTATATGAAACTTATAATTACTATACTTATTATTATGGTACTAATGATATTAGAAATTTATTAAAATTCAAGGCTTTGTGGATTCAAATTGGGTAAATATCTTAATAATAGAAGATCTGCAAGAAAGTATGTTTATACTCTATTTAAAGAAGTAAGCTAGATGAGTAAAGGAAACCCATAGATTTTTTTCTAATACTAAATCTAAGTATATGGCCATGATACATGCTTGAAAAGAAGTGGTATAGTTATAGAGACGAAGTGTTGCTTTTGGTTTTAAGAGCAAGACAATGACAATCAACTATGATAGAGTGTAATTTATTTAGGAGAGAACTCAATATGTCATCCTTGTATTGGAAGCATATCAACATCTAGTGTAATTTTATTTAGAAGATAGTAGAGGCTAATAAGGTTTAGATGGACAAATTTTATACTATAGTAAATGTAGTTGACTCTCTTAAAAAGCTAGTGAGCACTAAAAAAATCATGCATGCAAGGATGCAATGGATTTATATTTTCCCTATGCTTGGTTTCTTTCTAATTTTTATACAACTCCTACAGTAAATATCAAGTGATAGAATATTAGAATTATCATTTTTTATTCACTTATAGATATTTTATTTTTTGTAGATACAAACAACTAGTTATATCATAGATAGCAAGAATATTATGTAGTGTGGCTAGAAGGTGCATGATGTGATTTTAAATGACCTAGTGTGACACCAAGCCTCAAGGGTGTCACCTAGTTTGCTATGTAACTACATCCTATGATGTATATAAATTATTATTTCTAAAATGGATATTACTATGAGGTGTGAATTAGCCTTTATAGTTTTTCTTGGAGCAGTCTCAAACCCTTTTGAAG
Organism: Sequoia sempervirens; assembly: GCA_007258455.2. Classification (NCBI taxonomy): domain Eukaryota; kingdom Viridiplantae; phylum Streptophyta; class Pinopsida; order Cupressales; family Cupressaceae; genus Sequoia; species Sequoia sempervirens. Next base: position 57,512 of record VDFB02379548.1, on the reverse strand, counting down.
TCATAATAGAAACTACAAAAGCTTTGACAAAATTATGGTTACTAATGACCATAATCTTATGTAGATTACTTTGTCACTTGGAGTGTGTGCAACATCTACAGATGGTGGATGATCTTGGTATTAGTATGAGCATCTAGAAGGTGCTTTGGTGTACCAAAAACTATGGAAGTATTACTACAATTACCATAATCCATGAGAATGGTCTTGGTGTTAGGGGTGGATCCATTGTTACACTCCTCTTTCATATTTTTTTTGTTAAATATAGTGGAAGTATGGTTAATTGTTGATGTTTTGGAATAATTGTAGGATTTGCTAGATTACTATTCCTTTTATGAGTTGTTAAAAACTCATGAAAGAGGCACATGGTAGAGATGATGTCATGGAAAATTTCTAATTTATTTTTTCAATACTTGATAGATGATTAGAATACATATTCAATTAAAATTCTATAAAAAATTTATAACTAAGTCAAGACATAAAAGATGTATGATCAATTAAAAAAGAATGGATGTATAGAGAAGTGCATTTTAGGTCTACATGTTAAGAAATGTGAGATAAGGAAATAACTTAGTGTATTTGGATTTTATATTTTTGCATTTTATATACATTATTGACTCCCTTTGTGTTTGGTTTTTTCCAAAATATTTCCCAAGTTAAAAATTGTGTCTCGTGTTCTTTGTATATAATTGTTGAATCTTTTCTTCCTCAATTTTATGGCTAAGTGAATTGATACAACAAAATAAATCTCTAATTTGAGCACATAATTTAATATTATATTACAATCATTAACCATAATTTTTTCCAACATAATTGTTACCACTAAATGACTTTATCATAAGTGCACTATAAAAATGTGTAGTAGAAACTAAATCATCATTAAAAAAGAGTTGTCAACCATGTCTTTAAAAAAAAAGAACTATCATTGTGATCATCTTAAATATATCATCGATTCATCATGAGACAAGATATTGAAGAAGGGATAACAACCTCAAGTGAAGGGAAAACATATGAATTGACATCATTATGATCCTCAAGGCAAGAGAGGCACAAATATTAGAACCCATAGGTGAACAAAGAAAATTAGCATGAGATGTCTGAAGGATATACTCACTAAGTATATCATTGTGAAATGAAGTAATATCCTTAGATTTATTATGAAAATTTAAAGCTAAAGTATCACCAACATGAGCCAAAGCATGTGAGGAAAGGCGTTCAAAGATAACACATCATCATCCTCATGTACACCATTATCACTAATCATAGGAAGAGTACAAACAAAATGAAGCTCATGGACAAGTAAAGTAAGTGTGTTTAAAATAAAAGGATAAGAAATAGAAAACTCTATGAAGAAGGAGATATCATAAACATAGAAAATAACACCTCTATAGAAGATACAACCCCATCCATGGGATAAAAATACATGAAAGTATCATGGATGGGGGTATTAGATGAAACAAAGTGTAGGAGCACATCAAAATATATAATAGATGTATGAATAGAAGCTAAGAATAATGAAATATGATAATCCATGATAAAAGAAGTGCAAAATGAAGAACAATCCAAGGGTGTGTGATGGGTGTATGGGAATCAAAGGAAGATCATATCATAAACAAGAAATCCTAACGTAGATGGATAAATGATGGAATATTGAGGTAAGGACTTATATAAATTAGAAAACCACAAAACCCTAGAGACACAAACAAGGGTGGATAGAGTTGTTTAGGGTCAAGGAAATAAAAAATGAAGGCCAAAACCCTATTATAAATAAATCAAGCTTACATAAATAAATGATGGATCCAAACCCTAATCAAATATTAGATAAAAGATAGACAATCAAAAAACATATCTAAAACCCAAATGCAAAAGAAACCCTAAGGGAGAAGGTCATGAAACAAAATTTAAGTTCACTAATAATGTAAGGAAAATAAATACTTTTCGTAAAATTATCTAAGATAATTAAAAATAAATACAATCAATAACATAATTAGCCTATATTAATTAGACTTGCGAGTTATAACTGCATCAAGTACATGAAATTAAATGTAATACATAGGGGTACTTATCTCTAGAGTCAAAGATGTTGAAACATTATTGACATCATGTTCTCTATTTACGACCATCCAAAAGAAAGTATTCAATCTAATGATTGTCATAGAATAGGTGTGATCTCAAAAAACTTGATGGTTTGAATCCAAGCACCACACAATTCATATCGATCATCACAAACTTGATCTAATAGGTGTAACAAATTTGTGATGTACAAGTTCAATATGTTAGAATGTCTACCTAAAAATTTATTCACATTTGCCTTCCTAGTAGCTCAAACTTGTCAAGGTGGTGTCTAAGGACATAAATGGGGAAATTTTTAACTTGATAGGTGAATGTTTTCTTCTTAGTCAATCTCATTGACAAGATAGATTAATGATATTCAGTTATATTTAAGACATTAACTAATGTATGTAGATCACCTTTATGCAAATAATGTGGATCCATTTCTTTATCCCTTTAGAAATTGAAGTGTGTTCAAATTATTCTATTATATCGAATTGAATGCACATTGAATGTTTTTAAATGTAATGGCATAGCAACATGTACATAAATGTGTGTTAAGTGAGCTCATAATAGTCAATAGAAAGGGGTGAGGAAGTTTGAATTTGAATTTGAATTTAATGGTTTGAATTTTGGATTCATTCCTATGCACTATGACGATGAACCAAATTAGTCCAAAGCTACTAAAAATTTAAACCTGGCTTAATGATAATTTTGAGGTGGATAACACATGCATGGAAGTTGAATGAAGGTATATTAACTATGAGCAAATTGTGACTATATAAAAAATGATGCAAATAGGGTGAAATAGAAGTGGATAGGAATCAACCCATGAGCCAAGTTTAACACAAGAATGTGCCACTTGTTGATAGGTTATTACACTAAACATTTTACCATCAAGGTGAGCACATGACTAAATGGGAAATGGTATGTATGTGCTAATTTCATCGTTACAATTTATGAAATTTGATAATTTTGATACCTTAATTTGTAAAAAAATATTAATTTGATAAATAATATAGAAATATTATTACACATATTTGTATTCCCTTAATTATCATCAAGAAATTATGAGGTGAACTACCTTTCATAAATGTTCTTCACATTTTGGGCAATATTTCTTGTCAATGTCACCTTGAGTTTAATTGGATTTATTTTCTTTCATTCAATAAAAATTAAAGAATGTTCTCTTAATCAAATGATTTATTTTATATCCATGACATATTAAAAAGGTCAAATTTGTAGTTCAATGCCCATTGACCAATGAAGAAGCATAATATTTCCACTTTGATAAAAATAGAAGACTTTCACTTTAGAAAGTGCATGGATTATTTCAATCTAATTATATATTTTTATAATTCATTTTTTTTTTCTCTTTTAGGTTCTCCTAAGTTTAAACCTACAATTTTATTACTAAGAGACTATGCTTGTTGAAGCCCTAACAAGAATGGTGTGTCTTGACTAGGAATAGATGGAGCACTTTTTCCTCGTCATAGGTGTGATTTTCTATCCTACTGGTACTAATGAAGATAAAAGTGCAATTTAAAACCCCAATGTGTAATGTTGACTTTGTAAGAATGAGTATACCTCTTAACTACATGAAATTTATATTTTTCCAACATTATTAAATTTATTAGAATGAATTGCCACTTGTTCTTAGAAAGCATGCTACAGGAGTGATTAGAGTAATTTCATATGAGTGCATAATATATTTTAATTTTATTAGACAAGCTAAAGTTTTAATTTTATAGCTCTTTCAATTTTGTTTCCAATCCTACAATTTTCAACTATTAAGAAACAAGTGTTTTAAGGCTTGACAAGTAGGTGTCTCTCAAACAAGAATAAATACAAAACATATTCATCATAACATTATTTCTAACCTTATGTGCTTCCAACGTCAAAATTATAGTCCAAGTCCCTAGAGAATGTACAATTTGATGACATAATTGTGGTTTTTTTACAGCACAAAAGTTCAGTTTTTTTGGCACGAGACCCTATTTTTCCTTGATAAGCATGCTATAGGGGAAGATTAGAAGACATGTATATGAGTAATACATATGTTTTTTAAGTATTATTATATGGCCAATAATTTCCACTTTACAACTCTCTTTTCTTAAAAACCTATAGTTTTCTTTATGCTTATTCTCACATGAATGTATCATGTTTGTATATGAAATTAGTGATTAAATTTACTAATTTTATTATTTTAATTATTTGAAGGATTCATTTTATTCATGGTTTTAACATTTGTTTTATAGTTTATGATGATCAATTCTATGGAACATATTGAATTTAGATTGTGTTTAGCAATTCAAAGTATGATAAAAGGAATGTCATAATTTTACAATTCAAAATTAACTTTTACTTTCTTATAATAAATTTGCTGGACTATGAGCCTGATTACTGGCAGATAAACCTGACATATTCTCAAAGTTTCTTGAGGATGGATTTACCATTACACCTGGACGACCTCTGCCTGGACCCATGCGTGATCTAATATCCCATGCTGTCTGGGTATTCATGGTACCAGCTCGTAAGTGATCTTTAATCATATTTCGAATTCCAGCATTCTGTCCCATGCTGCCAACGCCAGAGAATGTATTGATATTGGTCAAATTAGGCACGACTCCCATCGATGCTGAAATATTATTTATGCCTGTCATGCCCATACTCATCGCTCCACCCAGCCCAACCATATTATAACCACTCACAGGCATGCCAAAACCACTCATGCTGTTGACACCCATATTCCCCACCCGAATAGTACTTCCCATGCCCCCCTGCAGAAAAGCCTTCCTCTGCAATTGCTGATGCTGCCTGTGAAACATCTGCATCATCATCTGACTTGTACTATTCATGATTTTTGAATTTATCTGTTGATTTGGATTATAGCTTGCAGAATTTAGCTGGGTTAGGTGATTGGCATTATTTACAAGTTGCAGAGACCTTTGTAGCTGTTGTTGTGGATGTTGCTGCAGTTGGTGGTTTTGTTGCATCTGGTGCTGCTGATGTTGCTGTTGTTGCAGTGCTGCAAGCTCAGAAGCCGGATCAAGCTGCAGTGACTTTGATGTACCCAATCCACTCTGCAAGAAGCCTGAAGAAAGCTGTCGGTTGGGAGCATTGCCTGAAGGAGGAATTCCGACTGCAGCTAATGCATTAGGAGATGATAGTGGCATTGAGCTTAGAGGAGGCATGCCACACACAGCAGCAGAACCTGCCGTGTTTTGACTTGCCATTACACAGGGCGAAGATGGCAACTGATTCATATTGTTTCCCAGTGCAGAAGCATCAGGAGTCATAGATTTAGTAGTAAACGATACATTTTGTTGGCGCTGTTGAATGGGCTGAACTTGATCATCAACCAGTTCATACCCATCTTTCTCCATCTGGAATTGACAGATATAAAAGATGATATATCATAGAGAAGGATATTTCAAGATTTAATCAAAGGAAGGACAAAGTCCGTTGCCACACTTACCAGAGCACTAAACTGCACAGCTAACCTGTCTGCAAAATGCTGCCCAGCTAGCCTGTCTGCAAAATGCTTTAGAGCGCACACACCATGCACAAGAGATGAAGCAACAATTTTAAATCTTCAATGAATAAAATGTGAACCAGTTAGTTGCCCCGAACCTCACTGTAAATGTTTTTTAACTTACAGTATCAGGCAAGGAGGGTATAACATCATGAGGGCAAGAATTCAAAGAGTCTTCATCTTGATCATCCCCAAACTGCAAAACAGCCTCCACCGTTCCATCCTTTGCACATTCACACATTACTAATCTAACCCGATCTCTACAAATCAAATCTGGAACACTATTTCCTGCAGATAAAAATATGCAAAAGGATATTGAGTGAGCAATCAGATTAATCATACAGAAACAGGCAGAGACACAAACAGAAAAAAGAGTTCAAAAATAAGTCCAACCTGGATACATATGATCTGCACGTACAAAATTCATAATTCGTGTTTTGCAAACATTTACACCTCCACCAACAAGCGAATTGGACAGACTTCTTTGTCCTTTGACATCCTTCTGATCTTCATTATTTGTGGCATTATTAAGAGCCACTACAAGCAACTGCCAAGAAGGTGGAACCTTCTTTGGTTCACGCACCTCTTCCACACTCTTCTTTCTGATAGGAAGACCCTGTCTGTAATTTTGCCAACATCAATAAAAGAATCACTGCTCCAAAAAACCAAAAAATTCAAATAATAAATAGTTCACATCTATTTGGAAAAGATCATCAGACTCCAAGAGTAAATAACAAAGATAGTCAAAAGCAAATAACAAACAGTATTCACCAAAAATAGATTACCATAAGACTGAAAGGACAGTATGCCCACTTAAGATGTATCAAACAATTGTGTAGTTAGTTACTTTAAAAATTAGGGAGGTGAGTTCCCACTGCACCAAAAGCGGCATGGATTTTTCTCTGGTAAAATGGCAAGGCAATAATTTTGATAACCCCAAGAAAGTGTCTACACTCAGAAAGATGAATATGCCAAATCATTCAAAAAAACTGGCAAGTTATTTTGTACGTAAAATCCATGGCAAACATGTAGCTGGCATTCAAAACCACACTAAAGGGCTCTCTGTTTCAGTTTAGAAAACCAAACCATAATTCTGTTGTACTTAAAGTGGCTTGTGAATCTACAGAAACTCCTTTGATGTATTTGGCCTGTGACATGAAAAGCTCTCTACATCCTGTGATGCTTAACATGGATCAAATTACCTGGTCTGGACATTCAAATTTAGTCTATTTTAGATGCATGAATCATTATATTGAGCACTTTTAGCTACCACGAGCCCTGTAGATGATTTGTGGTGAGAACTGACAAGTGGGTCTATGTGTCACTTAACTGTGCATAATTTCTGAAAGAATATAACTATATAAGAGATTCCTGTTCGAAAACACCATTTGATGCAGCCTGTTCATTATACCAACCTCCAAACAACTGCTTCCATACTCTGCCATGCCTGATGAGTCTTAAGAAACGCCTTTGGTGTATTTATCCAATGGCACAAAGATTTCACTGCAGTTGCATTGCTCAAACGTGAGTCGAGCTCCCTGGCCTGCACGTCCAAATTTAGTCTATTTTGGATGGGATGGTTCAATCTACTGGGCACTTTTACCTACCATGGGTCTCATAGACCATTTGCTGCAAGACCTGACAACTGGATTTGTGTGCAACTAAATTTGAATAAACTCTATAAGAATCTTATTGGTTCAGGTTGGGAACCACCATTTCACAGAAACAATTCATTACATCAATCTCTGAAATAACTGCTTGAAATATTTAACAGCTGGATCAGAAGTTTAGGACAGTCCTCTACTGCCCAAGTGCTCTTCAAAGCCGCGACTTGAAGACATGCCATTGTGGCTAAACATCTCAGCTGTGTGACGTCTCATATCCACCAATAAGACAGCCAAATCCATGGAGACTATAGGTCAATTTGGAAATATCAAGACCTCAACCAGCTGTTGAGCTTCCCACACCTAATATTGAAGGAGGCATGGGCAGTGTAGAAAGGAAGGGAAGATAGGTTGTCAGAGGAGATCAATGACTGCAAAGTTCATTGAAGCAGCTACCACTAATCCAGATTTGACTGGCATTTGAGTCGCCCAGCTGAATGGAGTGGATAAGAAGGGTGATAATGGATTGTGGGTGAACACATGGTGTTAGACGCTCAGAAAAAATATTTTGTCTGTCATGGAAGCTATCAAGATTGAATAAGGATGTGCAGGCACGTGGAGAGCGAGAGGTGTATTGGCCACAAATACAATAATATCGGTGTGGATGTTGGTGGCAATCATGGCAATGATCTATTCCAGTTGAAGATGTTTGAGAAAGTGTCTAAATCTGTTGCTAGGGCCTGGTCGGTGGTCTCTAGTAGGAAATCTTTTCAGGTGGCTTTATCCATTAAGTCCTTCATGTACATGGTTCACAACCAGAGAGAGAATAGTTCAAATCTATCTCACGTTTAAAATGGGTCCAAAGACACTTATCACAACAAATTTAGTTGAGTTGTTGAGCAGATCATCTAATGAATTTAATGGCAAAGGAATTTGGGCCTGCTTTCATTGTATTTCATGTGATATCAACTATTAGATTAGAGCAGCTAAGTGCCCCAAACATGTGAAGATCTTGGCCTCACAGGCCTTGCTCTCTACTCAGACTGTCAGGTAATAGCAAAATATGTTACGAACTTCAGTTGGATTCATCAGTGGGCAACGGACCTCTTCATTGACTATCTCAAGGAAGAGGCAGCCGCATTTCCTCCTCTTCCACGCAGGTTCTCTTAAACATCCACTTCTCCATTTTCAGCATCCTGTAGTGCATGTGCTTCGGCATGCAGCTGGGAGAAGGCATCATCACCTCATGGAAGAAGTGGTGAGGGACATTCTGGTGATAGTGGAAACCCAAAGCCACAACTTGACTTGTTCCCTTCCTCACACCACTCTTCTTCAACGTAGAGCTGAGTATACTCTTCTTTCACAATCACTCTCCTAAAATAATATTGAATTCTGATTTATTCCCCTCTACAGTTGAAGATAATTAATTTAGGTTGATCCTTACATATGGGTATTGTATCATTAAGGTTGTTGGTATTTTGGAGGAGTCTGGCCTTTCGCTCACCAGTTGTTTTTGCTTAAAAGTTTTGGAAGCCTTTTAGCAAAGCATTTTGAACATACCCTACAAACTACATGATCCATGAGATCACTTTTCTTTGAGGCATTTTGTCAAACAGTTCTAGCACCATGTAAATGCATACCTTCTTAAGGCATTATGTCACATTATGGTTGCCTTGTTCTTGTTCCTTTGTTCACTGTGGTTTTTTGTCATGTTCTTCCCTGCCTTGTATATACCATCGTATTTTACATACTTCTCTACCAGGCCAATGATAATGCTGTTTTTTAATGAAATTCCTTTATCTCTATTCATAAGGAATGTCCAAGAAAATATGATAACTAGGACATTTATAATCATTGTTAAGTGGTGGAAGGTCTCTAGAAAACATAATGATACATATATATAAACATGCATATACGTGGATAGCATCAAGGAAGTTGTTAAACAACTCATATGTCTTGTGCAGGCCTGGAATCCTTAGGGTATCTTTGCATCACTTTGAGTGTTTGTGAATAGTTTTATGCAAATGGTTGTGTATGTCAAGCAGAAATTCTATTAGATCAAAACAAGATAATTATATAGGTCATTGCTCCTTAATAATGTCACAAGTATATGTGACTCTAGTATCAATAAATTATATATAGAGAGAGAGAGAGTTGTTTTGAACAGATGAATAATCTGATTTCCTTTCCCTATTATAAATTAAATGGAAACAATACATTGAGTTATAATATATGATTATGTCGCTTTCTTCTAGTGAGATTTATGAGGTCATTTAGAATAGAACAAGATATTATGATATCATCTTGCTTATAATCAATATCAAGTACTTAAAGATGATGTCTTCTTGATCTATGGGGTAGGAGATATATGTATGGTGTTATCATCAAGATACCAAATGTTGCATGATGTCCTCGATATAAATTATTAGGGAATGACTATCTTGGTATGACTTGGGCATTGTTCATATTGAAGGCAAGTTTATAATTATTGTTGTAAGCCTTTTCAAGTATTAGATAGTTTCCATGTGGCCTTGCTGATGCATGGTGTGTTTCCAATTAAGAAGGATGTCACAATATAATATGATTATAATATTGATATCATAAATCATATTATAGCAGGACATCACGTAGAGCCTATCGGGTCTTTGCATAATTATTACATTGTGAAGATATTTTGACTGCTATTGTCTTGTGCTGGGGTATGTTTGTATTTATTTTATATTGATTGTGTTGATGCTTACTAACATTACCAGAATCAAACCCATAAACATGAAGCATGACTTTTAATGTATAGACTGGATATAGAATGGGAATTAATACCAGTTGAGCTAAATGTATATACATATTCAACCTTGTATCTTATTAGTGTCAACATGGGATGATAGACAATTATCACATAGGTTGTTATTAATAAATGCAACTTTTCATACATAGTGGGAAGTCTGAAGGAGGTTGTAGAAATCTAATCTAACTTTCTATTTATCCCAATGGGTCTATGTGAAGTCTTGAACCAAAGATTACTTCAGTTTTATAAGTGTTGTGAACTTTATGATAATGGTCACAAAATTTCTGTGCAAACAAAGAGAAATTTCATGTTGATAAGTATTCAACCTAGCCTTTGTGATAATGAGACAAGGGATGTTCATGTTGAATTATGAATAATAATATGGTGGTGAGGTCTAATTTGAGATCTCAATGTCCTTGGATGGAAGGATTTAGTACAAGTTTGCTAAATTGGGAACTTGTTTGGGTTTTCCTGCATACCATTAAGCATTATTAATTGTTGGGAATCATTAAAAGGAACTCTATTGAGGTATAACATAGTAATCCAAGAATTTAGAGTTTTGTTTTTAATCAATAAACTTGGTGACCTATGGTTGATTTGGAAGGGATATTTGTAAATAGTGATTTGTTACACTATTTGATCTTAAATGCCTCTATGGTTTTCCTCCTATAGTATTCTTTTTATTTCACTTCCACGAGGAAAGTTACTTGAGTGGTTATGAAATCCTACATATAGTAACCTGTGTTTGTTCCTTGAGAGATTAAGGTGAGAAGAGCTACATGGGACTTCAATCCCATTTGGAAGCGGGTATGTAGGCAGTCCTTGGGCAAAGAATGCCCTTGTGACCCAAGTCCATAGGGGAAGATTTTAGTGAACAACTCCAAGGTTTGGGGTGTTCCTAAACTTGATTAACCTTCCCTATTCAATATGCTTCAATTTGAGGCTGAAATTTGCATTAGATGACTTTAAACTCACTTTTCCACTTACAATGTTCTCCATATGTATGTTTAAGCCAATAAGCAGCAATTCCATTATCATCAAGTTTATTTACTCAAAGATTTGTCATATATGGCTTCCCAAAATCTATTCCAATTTTTTATTAACATTTAGAGTCACTGTCATCATGCTCTGTCCCTGATGTGAATATACATGAATGTCTCTAGACTTGTCTAAACTAAAATAATCAAAGTCTTGTGTATTTAACACTATAACATTGAGTCTTGGATCAATGATAAGCATAGGAAGGTATCAGTTAGCCTCAAGACACTAGAGAGTATTAAAATAATATTTATTATTTATTTATTAATGCTCAATATTGTATTTTATTGTAAATTATTTAGATAAGATCGTCTCTGATCTTATTTGAAGTTTCTTTTTAGAAACTAACTGATTTTTGTACATTTTGTAAATTATTTATTGAGCACATTACTCATTGTTAATACATCGAATAATTTACCAATTACTTGCTTAATATGGTATCAGAGCAGTAAAAATATTTTTTTTTGAAAAATTTAATAATTTCGTTTTTGAAATTATTTCATTTTGAAATTTTTCAAAAAAAGTCTAGGACTGTTCTTCTAGTTTTTGTAGTTCTTGTTTACAGAAAGAAATCAAAGGGTTGCTAGATCTAAAAATTTCGAAAGAAATTATTTTTAAGAATTTTTTAAGATTGTTTCGAAGGTTTTGAGGGGTTTCCATTTTCTGGAAAAACCGTGGGTTAAAACTCTCGTGATTTTTTTTACAACTCTTTCTCACAACTGTGTGCGACCTCCGTCTCTTGTCTTCTACTTTCGACAGGTTTCTTCCTCGTTTTTTTACCCGCATCAGCTTCTGGCATGCCGTGATTTTCCATCGGCCTGCATTTGTTTTCCACACGCAAACATATCTCTAAGACCTCCAACATCGGCTCTGCGGCCAATTCGAAGGCTCTTCGACCTACAACTGTGTCTTGCCCGTGACGGGCGTGTGTCATCCTTGTATTTACGACAGGTTTTCTGTGTTTGGAGCCCAACGGCGATTTTATCAACGACGGGATTTTCTCATTCCCATGTCTTCTGATCGAGATTTTTGCTTCTAATCTTTCTTCTGGGCGCCGACAGGAGTTCTAAGATTTGTGACTTCCAAAAACCCTACATTCTACCTCTTCCTGGTGAGTTTTTGGAGATTTTCTAGAATTTGCATTTTTTTTTCAAAATTTTTAAATTTCGCCGACTAGGGTTTTTATAAAAATCCTTTGCTTTTTTGGTCGGATTAAAATTTTGATCGCAGATTATTTGTGGGTTTTTCGAGTACTTTTTTGGGTTGCCCTCAAATTTTTCTAGGTGCATCGTTTTTCGTGCCTCAGTTTTTGTGTAAGTCATACTTCGTACTTCTTTGAAGTCTGTACCTGAATCTGCCTCTATTTCTGCATTGGAATTCATGCCTCAAGTTTTATGCATCAGCATCTTCTCAATTCCTCGTTTTTTGTGCCTTGAAAAGTGTGAAGATGGCGAGTTTGACCAACATTATGTTGGAAGGCAATTAGCGATTCAATGGCAAAAATTATAACACCTAGAAGCAGCAAATGATGACCATCTTTGAATATCGCTGCCTTGATCAGTTGATTCTCGACAATGTTACTCGACCCACTACTACAGATAAAGCTCAAGAGAAGTTTGATGAGCAGAATCGTGAAGCGATGATGCTTATTAAGCTTTCAGTTACAGATGATCAACTACCTCAGATTCCACTTGGAAAATCAGCAAAGGAGATTTAGGACCATCTAAAGGGTTTGCATGAGACTTCCAACAAAATCTATGCGTTCTTCTTGAAAAATATGTTGTTTTCTATCATGATGAATGAGAAGACAACTTTGCAAGCGCACTTGAACATGATCCAGGAGATCCGAGATCAATTGGAGGCTATTGGTCGAAAAATGGAGGAGGAAGACATGGTCGTGATCACTCTGAAAAGCCTACCTAAGTCTTATGAACATTTCATAGAGATTCTCAACATTATGTCTACTAATGTTGACCTGAAGTTTCTAGAGCTTTGTACTGTCCTCTTGCAACAGGACTGCTAGAAACAACAGTTTGGCAATAGTGCATCCTCATCCTCTACAGAGCAAGCCTTTGCAGCTAAAACCCAACCTAAGAACAAAGGGAAAGGTCAGCCTTCATAGCAGAAAGGCTCTAGTCAACCTTCAAGCAGTCCTAAGAAAAAGAGCATTCAGTGCAATTATTGCCACAAGTATGGACACATGAAGAAGGATTGTCGTCTTCATTTGGCTTCTGAATAGAAGCAAGGAGGGTCTCAACAGAAAGCGAATGTTGTCGAGCACTCTAAGTAGAAGGAATTTGCCTTTTACGCTCTTATGGCTAAAAGGCCTACAAATCATGTAAAATCCTCTGCTTGGTACATTGATTCAGGTGCCTCACGTCATTTCACTCATCGGCGTGACTGGTTCACAGACTTCTCTTCCTACACTGACTCAATTATTTTTGGAGGAGGTGAAGAATACACAGTTGTCGATACAGGCACTGTTCAAGTTCAATCTGGTGGGAGGAATCTCATATACTATGTTCCTGACATGGAACTAAACCTTCTCTCAATCAGTTAGATCATGTGGCATTCTCCTTAGATGGATGTGGTTTTCAGCATACACAAATGTTCTATTGTTGATCAAGAGACTCGCACCACGGTGGTTGTTGGTATTGAGGATCATGGCCTCTACAGGCTTGTGGATACAGGTGATTCTCCGGAGTTAGCCATGGCAACCAAAAACTTTGATATCACCAGTCTTTGGCATCAACGGTATGGGCACTTAAATGTGCACTATCTTTCTTAGCTTGCTCGAGAGGGACTTGTAGCTAGTCTACCTGACATTCAGACTTAGCATCATGGCGTTTGTGGCACTTGTCAGGCTGGGAAGCAGCATCGAACATTGTTCACGGATGGTGAGTCATGGCGAGCTTCTAAGGTACTACAATTGGTTCATGCTAATATTTGTGGACCAATGACTACACCCTTTGTTACTGGTTGCAAGTATTTCTTGCTTTTTGATGATGATTTTAGTAGGAAAATGTGGGTGTACTTTCTTAAATAGAAATCAAAAGTGTTTGATGTATTTCAGAAGTTTAAGGCCTTGGTAGAAGAGTTAGGTTGTTGCATAATTACTCTTAGGTCAAATAATGGGGGGAATTATGTTCTACTGCATTCTCCAACTTCTATGATACACATGGAATTAAATGCCAGTTAACCAAACCCTACACTCCTCAACAAAATGGTGTTGTAGAGTGGCGCAATCGTACAATTGTTGAGATGGCCCGCTCCATGTTGCAACATAGGAGTTCCTAATAAGTTTTGGGTAGAAGCAGTTTATATTGTTGTCTATCTCCTTCATCGGTCTCCTACTCATGTCGTTAAGGGGAAGACTCCTGAGGAAGCTTGGACTGGTCGCCAACCCAGGATCAGTCATTTGAAATTTTTTGGCTCTTTAGCATATGTATGGATTCTAGATGCAAAGTGCTCAAAGTTGGATTCCAATAGACAAAAACTTATGTTCACAGGGTACAGTAACAACCATAAGGCTTACCAGCTGATTGATGTAGACATTGATCGTCTCATCTTCAGTCAGGATGTTATATTTGATGAAGAACGAGGACCTTTTCATCTTTCCTCGCCTATTTAGCACTTTGAGGATCAGCCGTTGAAGGCTTCTGATTTGGGTGTCCGACTTCCGATAGGTTCACCTGATGGAAGGGATGACGAAGACTCTATCTTTGATGATGCTCAACCTGATTTTCCTCCGGATGATATTGAAAATCCACCTACTAAACCTATTCCAAATTCACAACCAATTCCAACTCCTCCTGTTACATCTGATGTTGGCAACTCTACTCTCCGGCCAAAATGGTGGACTAAGATTATCAATGATCTTTGAGATGATGAGCTCATTGAGGGTAGATCATCCAAAAAGAAGAGAAAACAACAGCATATAGTCAATTTTGCTCTTATGGCCAACATTCACAGTGTCTATGAGCCTCAAACATATTTAGAGGCTAAAGGAATTCCTAAGTGGGAAAAGGCTATGGAATCTGAATGCCAGAGTCTTCAGAAGAATCACACTTGGGTACTTTTTGACCTTCCTCTAGGGAAGAAGCCCATTAGCTACAAATGGGTGTATAAGGTGAAATACAAAGCTGACGGAACCCTTGACAAGTACAAAGCTCGTCTAGTTGCAAGGAGGTTCTCGCAGAAAGAAGGCATTGACTACGAGGAGACCTTTGCTCCTACAACCAAGATGAGTACCATTTGGCTCGTTCTTGCTTTAGCAGCCTAGTTTGGTTGGAAAGTCCATCAGATGGATGTTAAGAGTGCTTTCCTCAACGGTGAGTTGAAGGAAGAAGTCTATACGACACAGCCTCCAGGATTCAAGGTTGTCGATCAAGAACACAAGGTGTGCAAATTGGTCAAAGCACTCTATGGCTTGAAATAGGCTCCTCAGGCTTGGTACATCAAGATTGACAAGTACCTCACAGATCATGGCTTTCAGAGGAGTCCATCTGACTCTAATCTGTATGTCAAACATACTGGTAGTGATATACTTATTGTTGTTGTCTATGTGGATGACCTGATCATTATTGGCAATTCGGCACATTTAATCGCTAAGATCAAACAGGATTTGTGCAGCACATTTGACATGACAGATTTGGGACTTTTACATTACTGTTTAGATGTTGAGGTTTGGCAAACCGAGAGCAGTATCTTCATCTCCCAGTCCAAATATGTTTGAAGTCTACTGGATATGTTCCGAATGCAGGATTGCAAACCTGCCTCCACACCCATGGAAAAAGGGCTCAAGTTGTCAGCTAAGTCAGACTCACCGGTAGTAGATGAATCATTGTTCAGGCAACTAGTGGGAAACCTCATCTATCTCACTACCACTAGACCTGACCTAAATTTTGCAGTGAGCTACATTTCACACTTCATGACAACCCCCAAGGTTGATCATTGGGTAGCAGCAAAGCATGTGCTGCGTTATGTGAAGGGCACTTCTGATTATGGACTCTTGTACACTCGGAGTCACGATCCTAGACTCAGTGCTTTCACAGACTCAGATTGGGCAAGTTCAATTGATGACAGGAAATCAACATTTAGGTATGTGTTCAATTTGGGATTCGATGCAGTCACATGGACTAGTAAGAAGCAGCAGGCAATGGCTCTCTCCTCAACAAAAGCAGAGTATCGGGGAGCAATTAAAGCAGCTTGTGAGGCAGTTTGGCTTCGCCAGATGCTTGTGGATATGCAAATATCTCAAGCAGGTTCGACTCCCTTGGTCTATGATAATCAGGAAGTTCTCAAACTTGCCAAGAATCCAGTCTTCCATGAAAGAACCAAGCATGTGGAAACTCATTGTCATTCATTCGGAAGCTTGTTGAAGACGAATCAGTTCAATTGCTATATGTTCCAACAGAGGAGCAGACAACAGATATTCTCACCAAGTCACTCAGTCCAAATAAGTTTGTAAAATTCAGGGGGCATCTTGGTGTAGTTGACAGATTGAGCATTAGGGGAGGGAATTAAAATAATATTTATTATTTATTTATTAATGCTCAATATTGTATTTTATTGTAAATTATTTAGATAAGATCGTCTATGATCTTATCTAAAGTTTCTTTTTAGAAACTTCCTGATTTTTGTACACTTTGTAAATTATTTACTGAGCACATTGCTCATTGTTAATACATCGAATAATTTACCAATTACTTGTGTAATAGAGACACCTATTCTTCCAAGAAATAAGGGCATGATAAACTTGGTCATCACATAGCTATGTACCAGCTGCTTGGAAATCTGCTAACTTTGCATTTGATGATGATGCTGATTTAAGCTATTACAATTTGATGGTGTGAACAACTCTTAATCTTTATGGAGGATCATCCTACTCTAAATATGTGCCAAGATCTATGTTAAATTTAGGATGGTATTCCTTATGACTGCCTTTGCCAACTATGGGTAATTCATATTAAATATTACCAAATATGGTTTGGTATTTTGTCTTTATATCTGCTTGGTGGATAATTTGTATGGTAATTTTTATGATTGGTAACATACAAAAATGTTATGTTCTCAAGGAAGAGGATATGATGAAATACGATCCTTGACCAACCATCTCCTAGTGATGCAGGAGCATCGACTTTCAAGTTTTGGTTTTCATTGTTTTTTTTGCTTTGGTGTTTAGTTTTGTTCAAATTTTGGTTTGAAATTTGAAGTTTAGGCAGTTTTTCCTTAATATTGCACTGACCCTTTGCTCAGATTTCCTACTCAAAAGTGTTAAGTATCAAATGGGACGCACTTACCTGGGGGGGCAATTTGAATATGACAAAGCTAAAAAAATCACATATTCACCATGTGGCGCTAGAAGGATAAACAGTTACAGGTTTTTGTTAGAAAGGAAAAAAAAAAACGCAAAGAAAAGAAGATGATTGGATGGGAGAGATTGATGGAGGCAAGAAATGGGAGAAGCAGGCAGTTACAAGGCATAGAGTTTTGTTTCAGCAGTGGCGGCCTGCAGAAGAATGTATGAAAGGAAAATTTGCATAACGCTGGAAGAGTTTCTCTGTCCTTACTTTGTATTACTGTTGTGTGTATATCGCAGGATTTAATGAAGAAGATGCTGTCATCGATATGAAAGGTTGCCTTGTTTTTTGTTTTCCAATAACACAGGCTGTTAGTCTTGGTAATTGCTTGCTGTGCATGTATCACTGGCTTTTTGTGTAAAGCTTCCATCTCCCTTGCACAGGACAGAGTGCCGACTCTGTTCTTTCATAGGTTGTTGCATTTAAGTTCTGTTTTCCTCTTACTCTCTGCTTGATAAACTCGTATGGTCACAGTTTGAAGACTGAAATAAAGCAATTCAAAGATAGTTTTGGGATTGGATTTTAATCACAGCCATCATCTAGTCTACTTCTGTAATAATTCCATGTGTGAATAAAGATATATTTTATTTCTCTATCTGTATGCATTTATTTCTTCATTATTCCAAGTATTAGCTTTATCAGATAGAGCAGTATGAGTTGGTCCCCATGTGGATTGTGTGGGTTCATACTTTGATTTTGGCATGGAACTAACATTTGACTAGAATGCATTGGTTATCATACTATTGTATATGGATTGAATCAAAAGCATAAGCTCAATTAATGATTGAAATCAAAGATACCATCCTAGTTGTATGGATAAAGTCTTTCTACTTTGGCATGTGAACAACACCTCTAATTCCCAGAAAGGGATACGTAGGTAGGGCCATCTCGAATGATCCCTCAAGGATTAAGTATAGATCTAGGGATTTGTCCTATTATGTGAGCTTATCCTCTTTAGTCCGAGACTATACAATTGTGGCTTAGAGCTACTACCCCTGCTATGGTTTGGTAGGGTTAGAAAACTAGCTCTTCTAAATTGAATAGAAGTTGCTTGGTCAACTAGGATGGTACTAAAATCAGTTTAATTAAAAACAATGATAATTGATAATAACCAAGGGTGGTTATTACAACTTTTACTCAATATGGTCACCTTCACATGTGATCCTTCAAACTAGCTACTTGGATGTTGCTTAACTTGGAGGAAAATGCTAACATTCCCAAATAACCAAAATAAGTCAATGAAGACTTGAAAGGAGAGCCAATTACAATAGAAAAGATTAGCAAAAATGAGCTTTGTGTAAACAAAACAGGAAGCTACAAGCATTCAGATTCCTAAAAGCTCCAAGGATAATTTGTTATATTCCTTTGGAATAATTTAGCATATAACATTGAACAGGTTATAATGGCAAATCTTGGTCTCATTCTAGCATATGTGTATGGTGAATTTATTAGGATATAAAAGGAGGTGTAAGAAGTGTTACTGTTGTACGGGGTAATAGGTTAAAGTCCAGCTTAGAGGAAACAGTATAGCCCCATTCCTTGTAGCATGAAAGTTTGGAACCAACTAAAAAATTTGTTTGCCTAGACATTATGGAGTGACCTAAGCTGCTACTATCTTGTGCATATATTATTACAATGTAGCACACGAATGCACATATGTCTCCAGAGTATATTTTTTATCATTCTGTGGTGTTGATCATAAGGACTTGGGATGATCATGACACCTTCGCTCAGGGTTGGACTATTACTTCACATATACCATAGCCTTTGAGTATGCAAAAAAAAAACCTTAAAAACCCATATAGAACAACTCAAGCATTATAACAAATTTGGCGCTTAACCAGGTGATAATGAATCGAATACAATTTCTGCAAGAATTAGTGTGAGTAGTATTCGGAAATGAAACATGAACATCACAAATTGAATTCAAATAAAAACAACACCAACATAAAATTATACCCTAGAAACCCTGAAGTCAAGTAATTAGCTTACAATTGTTAATTGTTCACTTCTACCAATTTCCATAATACCCAAAGATTAAATTTCTCTAATACAAATATGATCGGTAATTTAAAGTTTCTACCTACAAATGAAATGTAGATTATAATTTGTTGCTACTTGAATTAAACTTCAAATGACAACTAATTTAATATAGTTTGTGCAAGAATTTATGTGAATAGTTTTTGGAAATGAAACATGAATATCTAAAACTGAATTCAAATGAAAATGACAATGGAAAAATTTTACCCTGGAAACCTGGATGTGAGGGCAATCAGTTTGCAAGTGTTGATTGATCACTTCTCCTCCTCCCTTCAACTTAGGAAATTACAAAGAACACTTTATAGAGTGTCCTTACAACAATCTAATACTTGTATACTTCCCTCAATCCTCTGTTACCTTACAACTTCCTCAACATGCAAACAATCAAATTCAGTTGCTATCCACTTCCTAGACTTGCCTTTCCAATCAAGATTTATCTCTTAATTATGTGATGATAATGTCCTTTCATGCACTAGAAAACCCCACACTGTTGGGTATTGGAAGACAATGTTTCTAGGCCCTTTTCTCAACTTGCTTGTGAATTTGAGCAAAACTGTCATTTTGCAGGATAAACTGTCATTATCAGAAACATGACTACCACTATCATAAACATAACCGCCAAAGACAAACAAAATTGCCACTTTGCCAAAATCACTACCATCACAAAGAAAATTGCCAATGAGACAAACAAAACTGCCACTATCACAATGGCTAAGATGAGACCACTAGTTTGCAGGGAGAAAACCACCTTGATGATTTTGCCACTATACAGACAGCCACGTTCATTTCTGAATTCTAAAGAATTCTTGGTCATTTGTTGTGGGTGGGGTTTTTTTCTAATCCTGATATATCATAATGTGAAATGGATACCAAAATAGTAGATGATTTCACCTTCCTTCATGAGTTTCAAATTAGAGTTAGCCCAGATGGAGTCATCCTAACCAATGACCATAACCTCTATTTTTTTCTTGATACCAATTCAACAAAGATGTCCAAAACATAACATTGTTCCATGAATTGATTACTATGTAAGCTTTAAAATCAATGTTGAATCACTAGCAAAATGAACATTAAGAAGTTAAGTAGCTCCCAGCAGCACAAAGCTGCTAATTTGTCCATGCACTCTAGATTCTTCCAAAAAATTGTCCATCCTTTTAGCGACAAAGCACGGAAACCTTGGCACAAGAACATTTGTAAATGGATAGAGTACAAAGATTGTCCAGTAACATTGAATCTTCTAGAAGCATGGATCGATTCTCCCATAATTCCTCTTTTGGTGGTGTTGTACCCCAAATAAATTTTTTGGCATTCTATGTAAATTGTGCTAAATCTTGTTAAAATGCCATGTAAAGTCTGTTTTAGGTCAAACCAATCATAGAATCTTGGTGGGTTTCTATCAAGGAACACATGTGCAAAATTCTGAAAATTTGAAAATTAGGGTTTTTCGCCCCTATTTTCAGGGAAACCCCCGAAAATAGGACCTTCCCAGAAATGATTGAAAATGATTTTGATAGGATTAAAAGGCTTCACGATCACATTGGTCAAGTCAGAATTATCAAAAGACATGTTTTACTCTGGTGGGTCTATTTCTATTTTTCAGGAACAAAGTTAGAACCTCTGCAGCCATTAATGGCAGATTGGCCAGTACCAGGTGCTGAAAGCTAAGCTTCAAAAGCTTCAACGACACAACCATGGCGGAAAAGGTCAAAAATGATGCTGTTTGATGAAGGGGATTTTCAAAATGAAAAATGCTGAAAATTGACTAAGTCTGGGATTTTCAAAAAATGAAAAATGCTGAAAATTGACTAAGTCTGGAGAATGCACGCCTTGCTACCAAGAGGAGGCTATGCAGTCAAATGCCTTAGTCATTTTTCCCAAACATCCATACACGATGAACGTGAGACATGAAGAAATGGTGATCTTCGACGGAGGAGTTTCCTGAAAGTGAAAAAGGTCAAAATTTGACTAACTCTGGAAATGTTACGAAGGAGAGATTGTTCACATGCTGAAAAGAGCCTTTTTCAAGCAGGGGCGCCCATGATCTTTTAAGGTCAAATGAAGTCACCCAGATCATCCAAGGCATTCATTCTTGACGTTTGCCTGCTGGCGCGACAGTGAAACAAACAAATTAATTATCTGAGGGACAGATCACAAGCAGCTGCTGATAAAGCAAAAAGAGGCAGTTGAGGAAATATTAGGAAACCACAGTTAACGGCGAAGTTCTAAGAAAAAAAGAGCCTTTTCAAAAGAAAGGCTACCTTTTTTTTGGACCTCCAGATGCTGATAAATGACAAAAGGCTTCCCAGGATAACCTTCTCAGCCCAAGTAGATCTCGGAAACGCAACTGCAAGCACCAACATCTGACAGAGCATTCAACGGATAATCCAGATCAAAGTAGGCAACTTTTCGGATGAAGATGATCAGGCCAAAAGGTAAAAGCGCCCTTTTCAAGGAGGGGCGCCCTTGAATAAAGGAACCCTAAAATGAGATCCAGGTTTTCTAAAGTCAGTCATTTTTGGCAGAACAGAGCTGGGTACCTGATGAGACATCAAGTGAAATCATCTGACTCTTCGATCAACGAGAAATCCAGATCAAAGCACGAGAGGCCATTTCAAAAGGCTGAAGAACAGAGTTTGAAAATTCACCAAGGCATTAGCAAAAGAGCCTTTTCTTGGAAAAGGCGCCCATTCTTTTGAAGCCCTAAACTCAGCTTTTCATCATCATGCCTCCCAGGCACTCCTCTTCAGGTCAAATCTAGCTCAACAGTGAATGTGTCAGCATCATCTCAGGATCAACAGATCAAGCCAGATTCAGGATCAAACTGAGGTTGTTCGAGAGAGAAAATAATAAAGAACTTGCAAAAATCAAAAAGGACGCCTTGAAGAAGTCAAAGGTCAAGTTGTTGACTAAAGTCAAGATATTTTGAGCAAAACTTGGCTAAAACACTCCACGATCAGTGGAAATCACCTTTTTGAACTTTAGATCAAGCCAAAATCACTTTTGATCGTGAGTTAGGTCCCCAAACTTGTGGATCTAAGGATTGAGTCTATGTAATCAAGGTGAAGGCGTCCTACTTCATTATTTCGTTGCAGGTTGATGATCAAGAATAGCCACAAGCTCTCAAGGACGCCATTTATAGATCTGGCCAAGGTTTTCATCCGTTCTTCGATATTTCTTGCAGATCTGAAGCAAAGAAGATTGCTAATCTGAGGTTGGATTCAGAGACGGATTTTCTCAGAGAATCAGATAAAAACTTCCAATCCATCTTCTGTCTACTTCCTCTCTTCTTGTCTTAGGTTTTCTTGCACATTTCAAAAAGGTGGCAGGCTACATCAGATCAAATCAACTGGGTAGATCCAGCATAATTTTCCAGAGGAACCCATCTTGCCAAATTTCCAAAAATCAGCATACTTGCTGCCCCTATTTTTGGGGGTTTTTCCGAAAAAGTTTCAGAATCCAAATTCTGAGGAACTGGGTTTGTTCAGCATTGAAGCACGAACAAAACCCATGTGCCAGATTTTTTCCGAAAAATACTTCTCGGCAGGGCGCTATTTTTAGGGGTTTTTCAGAAGTTGTCTGAACACGTCCGTGTTTACAGTCAACAGGCGAGTTCTTCTTCGCAGAATGACAATTTGGCGTCCTTGGACTCCAATTGAACAACTAGACCTTGCACCAGCAACTCTCCAACCAGATCTTACACACATTGCTGGAGAGCAAACGGACATCACCAACAGTCTGCAGATCTTTATCTTTAAAAAGAATACATCTCCCGCTCAGTGGAGACCTGCAGCAGTTACTCTGGACGAAGAAGTAAGAAAGACTGATCTTGCAGCAAAAAGACCAATATTACCATCTCCCGCATGGTAGTAAGCACCTTGACTTGCCAGCTGCGAAGAGATCATTCCAAGCACGAAGCCGCCAAAGTTACCAAGAGCAATAGCTTGTGCAAGAAGAGATGTCGTGTCATCAAAGCATTGAATATCCGGAGACGGAAGAAGTCAACACATAGATCAAGGAGTTGTTGACCAGAAATGGTGAAATGAGAAAAGCTATAAATGCACCAAAGAAGGACGTCCTACCCTCCAAGTGGCATTTATGATACTTGAGTTTGACTTGATGCCTCTTTCCAAGTCAACTCAAGAAGGCATTAGATGTAGTTGGAGTTAACTTGATGCCTCTTTCCAAGTTAACTCCATATCCCTTAAATCATGCATTGTCAGATCCCACTGATTAAGGATGTCTAATCGGCTTCCATAATTTGTGGATCTTAGATCTCCACTAAATGTGGATGTCTATTTTGGGAGGGATACTTTCATTAAAGTTTACCTTTAGTTTACTTTCAGTCAACTGAAGTAGTTTCCAGTTGACTCTTTGTGTACTTTCAGTTAACTGAAGTAGTTTTCCAGTTAACTGCTTGTTCCCCCTTTTTAGGAATAAATCTTGCTAATTGATTGGCAAGAACTCATTGTTAACTCAAGGAGATTTTGGGGTTGCCCACTCCTTTGAGTTCTATAAATAAGAGCCTTGGGCTCATTATTTGTTTAACCTTTACTTGCTATGCAAAATTGCTGCGCCATTGTTGCCAACACTTTGAAAGCGAATATTTGTTCACTCTTGGATGAGAGTTCGTTGGACGATTGTAATTGTGCATGATTTCGTGCCTTTGCTTTCCCAACTTTTGTAGTTCGTTGATGAAGCATTGAAGAAGAATATCAGAAGGCGCTTGCATTTTGATCATCTTATTTGAGTTATGTCTACGTCCTGTGTCTAATAGCTTGTTGTCTCATTTCCCTCCTCGGATAGGAGTCCCTCCTCCTTGGATATTTGTTATTGACAGTTATCGTTTGATGTTGTTTAATGTGTTGACTTCCAAGCTATACTTCGGATAGGAGTCCCTCCTCCTTAGCAAGCTCGTTGGCCAAGGCATCGTGACTTTGTTGTTTCTAGTAAACTATTTCTTAAGCCCATACCTCGGATAGGAGTCCCTCCTCCTTGGCAGGTCTCAGATCTAGTTTACCGTGTAGAGTGTTTGCTTGTACCAACCTTATCCCGGTGTATACCCGAGAGTTCAGAGCCTCGGTCATATTCTCTGGAGACGGCGAATTCAGGTGATCCAACCATCCCATTCCCGCTCCTTTACCCTCATGCTCTGTTTACCTTGAAGGTATTGGATAGATAGAAGCTAGTTAGTCGTAGTTGAGATCTGCAGAAACCAGAGAAAAGCTTAGCTACGGCGCATTGTGTTTGTGCACCCTTGTGTCCTGCCGCTGAAGCATAAAAAGATAGGAACTTAGTTAACATTTCCCTTCCCTACGCATTGCTCCCAGCAGAGAGGGACTTCTCCTCTTTAAATAACGAAGAAGTGTTGCAAAACATTTGAAATAGCTTAACGTTTACAATCAGCACTCCAGAGGTGCTAATTTAAACGCCAACAGGTGGATTTGTGGCACCTATTTAGATAAGCCTGTCCAACAACATGCCACATTATTTTAATAAAACTACATGTGGAGACAATCTAGACCTAGGGAATTCTCATTCTTCATATCTTTCACAATTGCGTCAAGCTCTTCCATTTCTAACTTCCCAGACAAGAATAGCCTCTCAAAACTCTCAATCTTTTGGTGAACCACATGCTTAGCAAGGTGTATAGAAGCACTACACAAAAGATATGTAAACCCTAATGTGAAGATCTTTCGGAAATGATCACAAAAATGTGTTGAATCTTAAGCTCAACTTCAATTGAATGTCATTACGACCCCTCATGGATAAAATTATTTCTAGTTTGTGGTTTCTCTTAAGGAATTAGAAAGAAAAAGAAATTATATAATGTCCACAAATGACCAACGAATGGGTCAAAGAGACTAGAACATACAACAAGTACAACAGTAAAGAACTTTGCAAAAGGGGCCCAAGACTTGAAGCAAATACAATGCAAGAAAAGTAGAAAAAAACAAATAAATAGACATACAAGGGTTAACCTAAAAAAGCAACCACAAAATAGTACAACAATAAATGGACATTAAAGAGGAGGACCTTGTGAAGCAATGGAAGACAATAAAGACCATCCTAGTGCAATAAAGACCATCCTAGTGGAGAATCAAATTCCTCAAATGTCAACATTATGAGAATTGTTGGAGGAGCCAACATTATTATCATTGGTCATTGTAGAAGTACCAATACAAAGTCTAAGACTGCTTATCGGGAATAGTCTAGGGCTAAGGGGATTGGGTTGGACAATCCTAGGAAGTAGTCAATTCTGCATAGAACCTCTCTTCATAATCAAAGCCAAAGAACCACTAATGGTAGGGAAGATGTTGGTAATATGAGGTTGCAGCTAAGATTTGTGTTGTGGAAGAGTGTGAGAGGGTTCCCAACATCAAGAAGAAATAAAGCCACATCTATTATAACAAGAGTTGAGGTGCCAGAGGCCTTAGTCCTAGCAAACAGCAAGGATGAGCAATGCCTGACTAATCTATCTCTATTTGCATGTGAATCAATAATATCCAAAGGGAACTTAATGCCTCCAACATCTATGATGAGTTGAAACAACGAAGTAATCAATCTAGCAGATCTAGAACCGCCACAAAGAGATACATGCCCAAACATGGTAAACTCACAAAGAAAATGGGCCAAGCATCTCTAACTAGGGTAGCAAAAGAAAGTGGATAGAGAACCACTAAAATCCATCTCTAAATGATAGTACCTCCCACAAATTTCATGGTAGACTAAGCACCAAAAAATAAAATGCTCCTCAAACTCAACCTCTTGGAGAGAAGGCGGGAAATTTTTTCACTATGTAAAATGCGGTGGTCTATCTCAACATGAAATCAACAAGAACACACCAACAACATGCCAATGGAAATCCTCAAACCATGAGACCAACGATACTAAAGATAGGTAGGTTGAACAATGATCCCATCAACCTGTAAGAAATGCTCACAAAAATTCAAAGGGGAGGTCCAAATAACCTAGATGGCAAATGTCCTCTTATGGATTGGTTGAGCACCTCTTTCCCTAGAAGGTGATAAGGAGCACACAAGAAGTATCTGAAAGGAGGAAGCGTGTCCAAAGAAATGTCAATAGATGAGAAAACAGACCTCAAAGAACCAAAAACACTAACATCCAAAGGGGGGACCCAAACAGGCAAATCTCCTATGATGAATGGAGTACCAAAAAAGGATATCTCCAATGGGACGAAGCAAAATTACTCGTTGATCTAATCATGTGTACAAGCCAAGTGAATCCAAAGATATTCTCAAGATGAAAGAGTTGGGCAGCAAATTTAGCCTAGACAATACACTGAAGAACCATCTATTTGCATAGGTTCATACAATGAAGCATAATCATTTGAACTCTCTCTACCCTAACCCAATCACGAGGACCCAAACTAGGGCCCAAAACTCAAATTCATACAATGTTGTATGTAAGCTTAATAATCATTGTGTCAAAGAAGTGCATCTTGGAAGGAATATCTAGAATTTAATTGAGAGCATTGTGGCTCAAGGACAAAGAGAGCAGTTATTTGCATAAGGGCCACCTTTGTAGAGGAAATGAAACCCAGAAGAGCATCCTTGGTAAATGTTGAAGATTGTGATCTTAGTTTTACTAAGGTTGAACACAAGCAAACACAGATCAAAAAACTTAGTAAGTGCATCAAGTTGTCTCTACAAGCCATCAAGAGAATGAGAGAGAACATCATCAACAAAGAGTAAAGGATCAAAAGACTTCATGGTGAAGTGTGACATTGTTCTAAGCACACATTTGTGCAAGGTACACAGATCAGAAAAGAGAAAAACGAAGAAAATCGGGCGTTTATATACCATAGAGTGAAACCAAGGTTCCACGATTCAAATGTCTAGAAACAATCCACAACACCTAGAAATGCTTTAAATTCCCTTATTTCCAATTTTTATTGTCTCCTAAGGTTCCTACCGCATATGGGCACATTTATTACTCCATACTTGTTAACAACCAAGAGGCAACATTGAAGGAATTAGAAGTGAATTCCAAGAGGATCCATTAGTTACAAGTGAACAATAGAACATATTAGGCTAAATTGGGGTTGGAAGAGTGTAACAGATTTGTGTGTAAACTTAGGGACTGAACTTAGTTGTTTGGGGGCTCGTTGTGTGCCCAAGAGGCCTAAATCATATTTTTCATTGAAGATAGTGGATAAAATTAAGTGATTTACATCATTTGATTGCAGTTCTCCTAAAAATTGGGTTCTCCAAAGTAAATTCCTTGTATTTTCTTTTGTGATGATTGTTGCTCTCATTTTTCTTTCCAAGTTTTGTATATTTGATTGCCAAAGTGTCTAGCATTAATCTCCTTCACTTAGATCTGTATGTTGATGACTATTGTATGGTATAACCATCTTAGTTTACAAATCAATATTTGAGAAGCTCCATTTGGAGCCCCTCACAACTAGTCATTTTGCTGGAGCAAAGCTTCAAAATTGCTCTTTGGTCACAACTTTTAGAAAAGAATGATGGATGGGGATAGAGGGCTCTCTAGTGGTAGGTTGATGAGAAATATTATAGAGAATTCACATAGGAGACCCAAGAAAACGAGGTAATATAAACAATAGGGTGGTTCCTTGGAAGAAGGGTATCCCACAATATCTTAGGGGAGTGATGGAGGACAACAAGAAGCATGATTCACCTCAACACAAGAAACACGTGTTTCTTACACCTAGGAGATGACAATAGTCCCTATGGCTTGTAAAAGTGGAGGGAGGGTCATGGACAAGGATAAAACAAACTCTCTAATGCATGGCTTGACACTTATCATCAAACCAACGATTTATCAAGCAAACACAATGAAGATAGGGTGGAGTGGAGTGATACACCACATGGGAGAAAGAATCAAGAACAACCTTGTAATGTCCCCGTTTTGGAGCTAATCTGATTTAATTAATTTAATTAATTAAGTTGTCCAAAATAATGAATATTTTATGAGGATGACTAATTAATTATTTTAATTAAATAAATAAGTGGGTATTAAGTTAATTATTTATAAAGTTATCAAATAAATAAATATTAAAAGGTAACTTTATATTTAATTAATTTAATAAAGTGACTTGAATTATAAAATATTTTATAAAGTCACTTAATAATGTTCTAGAAGTTTCTGGAGAAAGTGGAGAAAAAGAATAAATAGGCATCTTGGGCTTCATTCTCACAAGGCAGATTTGATGTTGATGATTGATGATTTCTTCTTGAGTATTTGTGGAGCCAAGTGGTCTGCAGATAATCAAATTGATCTTTGGGAACGAAAACTCCCATTGATTGCATAACTGAGGGAGTGAAATATCTCTTGAAGGGTTGCATTATTGGAGGAAGGTATCTAAGCCTTTCTATCTGTGCTAGATTGGAGAAGAAATACAAAGAATACAAGGGTTTGATGCATATCCATTTGCAGATTTTCAGGGATTTTAGTTGAAGATTTTTGATATATTTTGAAGAGGATTTTTTGGTTGATTTTATGATTTAATTTAGCAAGCTACAGTGACGCTGCTACAGTGACGTCGCTACAGTGTCGCGCTACAGTATTAGGGTTTTTTTTTTATTGGCTTGTGCTGGGCTTTCAGGTTACAATTTTCAGACTTTGGATTGAAGGTTCTGGTTTTATTTTGAAGAGAAATTACTGTTGTGGATAGTTAAATCTTGGTAAAGAAAAAGACACCATTTGGTGGTACTTTAAGGATTTTCTGCTGTGAAAAGAAGACATATAGCTGGGAGCTGGGTGATGATTGTTTGGAGTATTCAAGACCATAGGGTTGCTCAGCTCGTGGATTTTGGAGGCCTAGCATATTGCTGTTAAACTCACTTATCAGATGCTTGAATCCATGTATGAAGTCCTTTCTTCCTTGGTGCTGTAGGTGATGATGAGGAGGGAATATTTACTGCTGCTAAGGTGCCTAGTCAGATCTGAAAATAGATATTATTTCTGAGTTGTTTAAAAAGATTTTATTGCAGCTGCTGTTGGAGTCTGAGAACAGTGATCATTTGTATTGGATAGCAAGGGAGCTCTTTAATAAAACCTGGATATTATTACGTTGCAAGGGAAGCTTCATTGTTGCTGCTTTTGCTTAACCCCAGGTCTGATATGTTCATTTTCTGAGTCTGTTTAGTTGCATGAGAGGTCTGATATTTCATTGAAAACTTATAAAAGACTATTATAAAATGTGAGGAAAGTTCAGTTTGCATTCTCATGTTGATTTTGCATTTCAAATAAGATACCAGCATTTGGGAAACCCTACATGATTGTCTTATGCATTTTAGTCTCAGTTGTAACAGCTTAATAGAATGTTTGTCAAGTGTTTGACAAAATGCCAATAGGCTGTAGGTGCATGTTTCTAGAGAAAGAAAACATATCAGTGCATTCTAAATGATCATAATTAGTCATTGATGCATTTAGAGGTTAGTTCAAGCATTGCAGCATTGAAATTACAAGCATTTGGAACACTTTAAAGTCATTTTTAAGCAAGCATATCAGACTGTAACATCAGACCAGCAAGCTGGGAGATTGTATGTGAATTGTTTGACGAAATTCCTTCAGTCTTCAATCAGCATTT
This sequence comes from Sequoia sempervirens, assembly GCA_007258455.2. Taxonomy (NCBI): domain Eukaryota; kingdom Viridiplantae; phylum Streptophyta; class Pinopsida; order Cupressales; family Cupressaceae; genus Sequoia; species Sequoia sempervirens. Next base: position 27,523 of record VDFB02379548.1, on the reverse strand, counting down.
TAAGGTCAGATTTGAGCAGGCTCATTACAAACCTCCCAAAGAGCATTAGAGAGAAATTCATACAAGGCAGCAGCAGTGGAGGGAGGAGGGGAGTAGAAGTTTGACATAAGCTAGGAAAGCCAAGAGGCATAATCAAGAGAGTAATCAACATCAAACTGGATTGTGGTGCAGCAAGTATTGATGGCTTGGAGGGGGTAAGTTAAGGGAAGAGCAGGGGGAGAAGCACGGAGAGTGAAGGTCAAAATCGCATGGTCAGAAAGGGGTACAGATGTGAGACATGTACCTCCTGAATAGGTTTAAATTTGGATGGAACATTCCCCTAAGTAATTCAATGCACACAGGCCTTGGTTCTAGTCCATCTTACCCTATGGTCTTCAAATTTTCTGAGCTGGGACTCCAACTCACTAGCTCCATCTGCTTTGAATCATTAAAAGAAACAGTTTCCAAGACATGTCTAGCCTTTTCACGCTTGAAACAAGGTTGATGTTTTCTTCACTCTAACTAAAATTCACCACCAGCCTCCAAGAATCTTTGTTGTACATTGAATGGTTCCCTCCCACCAAAGGATCAATCCTTCTTCCCCATTCTGTAGGAACCAGCCCTCAAAATCTAGTTGAGGCCCTCTGACATTCTTCAGACTCAAATAGAAAGACATTTAAAATTTAAATCAAAAAAGTGTTTTGTCATTTTGACAGCCAAACTGTAGCATCCTGAGTAGCAACCACAAAACAGTCTGATCCAGTAACAAAATTATGACAAACAGTAAGTATGCACTGTTTGAGGGAAATGTAGCAGCAGATGAGATAGCATAAACTCTGTCCTAGCCAAATTGATACTGTTTTTCCTACATTAAAGTTTTCTTCTTAATTATTTATGGAATTTGACTCCACAAGATGGATTAAGGACCCACCTCCTACTAGCATGTCAATCCATTAAGAAACAAACAGAAACTGTACTTAAAAGGCCAGTACCGATAGTTAATAATTTCTACAAGATCTGATTGGCACTGTGACTGTTTTGCACAATGGGCCACATTCTACTTCCCACAATTTACTCCTCTACCAACAAGCTATCAAAGAAATTCTCAAATGGAAATTGCTTGAAAGCAAGCAAAGCAGAAAAGACAATTAAGATTATAAAACATAAATACTGGAGATTCTGCAGAGAAACCACAACATCCTTTCTTATATTCCCTTAAAGAAAAAAATAGATATAAGGAAACAATATACCTTTGAATTACTGACACCAATATTGATATAGTCTCAAGTTGCTTGCTTTGATCCTGGCTGACAATAGATTGATCTGGTTTGGTTATTGAATTAGGCAAAGGTGCTGTGCCAGGTGATGGACCGTTAACATTAGATGGTGCCATTGAATTTGTAACACTTCCTGGTGATGCAACTCCGCTTGCAGAGGATTGCTTAGAAAGAGAGTTAGATATGTGTCTGCCAAATGACACAGATTGCTGAGCCTGTTGATGTTGTGAATCAATCTGACTTGAATTGACTGAAGTGGCTGCAGTCAATACAGTTGCTAGTCCAAGTGATTTCTCCTTCTGTTGTCCTAAAGATGCTGCCATAATGCTACATGATGGTCCAAGAGAGATACTGGTAACAGCTGTGGATATCAGAGGTTGTGACAACTCCCCTAATTTTGTCAATGGTGGAGATTGCAGTACACTTCTCCCAACTCTCCCAATTTCTCTGGGACTTTGTACCAATTTCTCTTGACTACAAGAAACGCTGGAATCTTCAAATGCAGAAGTTGTTCCAGCAATCCTTGTCTGCATTATTGCCTTCTCAATGGTTCCTTCAACAGAAACTTTTTTACCATGGGAAAGATTGTTAGACATCCCCTTGACCAAAGGAAAACCTCCTCTCTGTTTTCTCTCACGTCGTGACAAAGGCAATCCCAAGTTGAGCTTCAAAACACAAACACCAACCCAAAAAACTATTAAGTATGTAATAGTCAGCCTTCAAGAAACCAAGACCCATAAAGAGCCATTTATGACTGGCAGATTATGACTATTACTACTCGAATATTTCTAGGTACATGACTGCAGAATATACCATGGCATTAGAAGCTATGAAAATAATGGACAGAATAAGTATCATAATGCTAACAAGAACAACAACAAAATTAAAGAAAAATTTTACTTTGTTTGAGTTGGAGTTCTCACACAACCTCTCCAACATTGGAGTAGGATCCAAACAAAGTTTTGGTTGCATTGCCTTCAATATCCGTGACTCAATTTCCTACAAGCGCAAAGCAAGGTTAAACAATAATAGCTTCTTTAGAAGTGCCACACCTTTCAAATTTCATCCACTTAAATAAAAAGTTTGAGCACTAACCATAAGATCACTGTAGGCCCAAGACTCTGCCATACAAGAAATATCCTTTACAATATTCTCCATAGTAGGACGTAGAAGAACTTTATGAACTACCGGAAATCCTTCTCCTGAAGAGACAGAATCACCTGAAGTTGGCAAACCTTTGCGATAATCCCGGACCTGAACAAACAGAAACAATTTGTTTCAAAATATTAAAATAATGTTACTATATGGAACTCATTCAACTTTTTCTTGTAGCAGCATAATCAAACATAGCAGACATGGTAAACAAAGTCATTAACAAACAACAAATATGGTACAAATGCAGTTATTGCCAAGCCACTGCAGCACTCAAAATCTAAAATCTAGAAAATACTCATTGCATGCAGATCTAATTTCGGCAATCTGAATCCAAAAGTTGGCAAAACACTAAATTACATGACACAGAAGATGTAAGTACATTTCAATTTCATGTCCACCTAAGCTTGAATCTTAAAAAAAATTAGAAACAAAGAGTATACCTCACAAATGCTTTGAACAACTAATGGCAATGCAGCAAATTTAACATAATCATTCCCCAAAAAGACAACATTCAATACAGTGCTTACACATCTATGCATTTGACTGGTTATAGGAAGTGTTGATAACACAACCTTCTTTTATCATTTAAATTTATGGATAACAGTTCACGTTTTAAAATATTTGAAGCAGTTAAATCTGACAATGTTGTTTTCATTTTACAGAACTAGTATAGGCAGCTTAAATATGGGTGTTGTAGTACTGTAAATACATTTGCTGTAATTTAAAGTAAATCTTCAATCCCTTGTCACCATGTTTTAGCATGGCTCTAAGAAAAATTCTTCAGTGAGTAGCCACTTCCCCATAGCAGTCTGCCAAAAATGCATAAAGTGAAAGTAGAAATTTTGAGAATGATTTACAGGGAATTACATGAAGGATTTACATCTATTTCCAAGGACCTTCCAGCAGGAAAGAAGTGTTTACTAAATATTATTTCCTTTTCCCTTTTATCATGCATGTCTGCTGTGAGTTGAACTCAGACCTCACAATCTTTTAAGGTAGTGAGTATTTTTTTCTCACACCATTCCTGCAAGAACCACCTGCACAGTTCATTTCCTTGCCTGGCATTCAATGGCATCAAGAACATTTTGTTAAGTCATGACCGATTTCCTCTCTCTAGGATAAAAATCATTTACTCTAAAACATGAAAGAATTCCTTTTTTTACTTTTTACTCTAGAAATCTCTATGCTCTATGGACAGACAGTAAGAGAAAAATCAGAAATTATTAAGAGGACTTTGATTTTCACAAGGAAAGTTTCTGGGATTTTACACAAGTATTTTTTGTGCAATGAAAAAAGGTTTTTACATGCCTTTCCCTTTGCCATACCTTCTCATTCTTGTTTCTTCCAGGAAGAAACAAGTAATTTCAACAGTTCTTTTCAAGGGGATTCCATGGGTCTCAGTCCCAATCATAGTCAATACACTTTGGGTCAGTTTTTGGTAATATCTTGAAGTTGTAAGAAACCAGTGGGAAGCCATGGATGGAACCACCTTTGTCCTGGCAACCAAAACCCTCTGACACAAAAGATTGTGACACCAAAAGATCAGTACAGGAGATTCTTTGAAAGATGTACAGGTGACACTAAATGAGAAGTCTTAGAATGGCAAAGAAAATAATCATGGTTGCATTGCCTGAACTAGATGCCTTGTGCAAAACACTAGACCATTGTTCAATAGATAAATACATAGATTGCAAAGAGTTTTTTTTTTTGCTCCTAATTAGTCACAGGATAAACTTGCAAAGAACTCGTGCCTAACTTTTCAGCTAGTCTAATGAGTTGACTTGCTGTGCCATCAATGCTTCAAAAACACAAGAAAAAATGTAGAGTTAAACACTCCAAAATCTTGGCTTTTTTGGCTTTATAAGTATTGTCTTTTTCCTTTTCAAAAATTATGAAAAATGGTGTGTGCCATTAAGGTATGTGGTTTTGAAGGTCTTCATTTGAGCTTGGTGGTGAGGCCTCCGCACCTTGACCACAGTGGGTGCGTTGCCCTCAAACCCCCACCAAACTCATTTGAAGCATTTTGTAGTTGAATTTTGAATAAAATATATGTTTTTTTCAAAAATTTAAGTGTTTTTTAAGTTTCCAGGTTTTGTTGAGTTTTTGTCAAGTTTTCACCAAGTCAAAAATCTTTGGCTTGCCCATTACTCTCCAAGTTCAAATTTGTGAACTATGGATACATATTTAGTGTGAAAATATAAAAAGAACAAATGGCTTGCAAGTGTAGTTTGAAGACCAGATGGTCATTGTGAGTGGAAACCCATTCAAAGTAAAAACATGACAAGGTCTATAGGTGAATAAAAGGTTGGGGAAAGGTTGGGAGTTGATGGGGTTAGTTGTTGTTAGACTTCACAACTTAAGAACTAGAGAAAGAAAGGGAAAAGATGGTGTTGCCAAGGAAGCATGTTAAACAAACCATGGGACCAATCCAAAAAAATGTGAGGGATTGGTGTATTTAGTGTACTAAGGGCATGGTTGAGTCATGGTGGGTGAACTCGTTATTACAAGGAAATAACATCAAATGACTAGGGAGGTAGATGAGGGGTAGATAAAGTTTAGCAAAGCTTTTCTTTAAAATTGAATATTAAAGATGTGATGGTGTATAGTATGGTGGAGACCTAACAAATCTAATCATAAATGAGCGGACAAAATGACATGGGAGTTGTGACCCTTATTGTCAACATCAATCATCATCTTTTTTTCCCATTGACTTGTGATTTCTCCTCTTTCAATAGTTAATTTGAGAAAGTTATTTCTCCATTACATAGCACATCCTAGAAGATTGTTGTACTCTTTTTGGTGGTTAGAATGTTTGAGCTCAGAATAATTGTGGCAAGCATTCTAGTTAAGTTTTTCTTATCTTGATCTTTGTTATTCAATTTGTGTTTGTAGTGAAGGTGCACTTTTGTAATGCTAAACCCTAAACGCTCAAACCTAATCCCTCTAATCTAAACCTTAAAATCTCAACCCTTAACCCTAAACCCTAATCCACAAACCCTCAATACTCAACCCTTAGCCCTCAACTCTCAACCCTAAACCCTTAAACCTTAAATATCAAACGTCAACCACCACCTTTTAATGCTAAACCCTAAACACTAATCCCTAAACCCTCACTCATCAACCTTCAGCTATCAATCCTCAACCACCAACCCTAAAGGATAAATCCTGAACATTAAAGCATTCATTAAAGGGGCCCAAATTGCCAAATTGGAGTGCATGTAAATTGTCCCATGCAGCAATTATTTGAGCCTCTATAGGAAAATTCAAACACTAATCCCTAAAACCCTCAATTTCCAACCATCAACACGAACCTAAGCACTAAAGCATAAAACCTTAATCCTTAACCCTAATATGTTAAATTTAAGATAGCACAAACTCTTAACACTCAAACCTCAACCATAAACACTAAATCTTCAATCCAAAACATAAAACCATAAACCCTAAAACCTAATCCTAAAGCATTAACTTTGAGGTCTAAATCCTAAACCCTCAACCCTTCAAACCAAACACCAATCCAAAAACCTTAAATTAAAACACCAAACACTGAAACCTAAACAATCAACTCCAAACCCTCAATCCTAAACCCTAAACCCTATACTAAAACTAAAATACCAAACTCTACAACCCAAACAATAAACCATTAACCTTGAACCTCAAAGCCTAAACCCTAAGCCATGAACCATAAACCCTAAACCACAACATTACCTTCTTGACTACTTCCATCTTTTATTATTAAAAGGTTGTTTTGAAAAGAAGGCAATAAGTGACATTTTTAAGTGGTGGTAGGGATGGGGTCAAAATGCAATTTTATGAGTCACTTCAAAATTACACTCTTGGAGCTAAAAAGAGAAAATAGGAAATAACATTTTATTTCCCCAAAAATGCCTATAAAAGGGGGATATAAGCTCAAAAAGATACTTCTTGCTCACTTTATCAATTTCCAATCCCAAGAATGAATGTGATTTCTTCACTTGAGGAGAAAAACCCTTTGATATTGTTGGTTTCGAGGACAACCCTCCTAACCTTTTAGTATAGTTCTATATAGGGATTGCCAATGTACTCCAACTAATTATATTTTCAGTTTTTCAGTTTCCAAATTTTGGTGTGAAGTTTTCAGTGATCTGTTTTTTAATTTTTAGAATTCAGTTGTTTGCTTTCAGTTGATGATCTCGGTTTTGGATTAAAGGTTATTATTATTGTTGCTTATTAATCAATGTTTAGTAACTGATTAGTATATGTTGGTTGTGCCATATATCTTTCCAGCCATACATATAATCTTAGCGCAACAATTTTTATCATATAATTGAATGATTTCTATTCAAGACTTTCGTATATTTTCATGTAATATTTATAAAATACTGCCCTACCTTTGTTTGCTGATAGAATGGGATGCAACTATTAGAAATGTTGTACGATGTTAAGGTGCAATATATTTAATTAAGGTTGCTGCTGAGTGAAGTGCCTAACTGTAATAATTGTATCCGCTGCTAGCCACAGCTGTTGAAGCAAATCTTGAATGTCTCTTGATTGCCATACCATTGAGGACAGAATCTGACAGCTTTCTGACACTCTAGCTTCCTTGTTTGCTGACATTTCTTTTCCAATCACAGCCAGTGGTGGAAGTTGAAATCATTTAATATTATTTATATACTACTGGTTCCCTTGTTGCAGTTGGTTAATCAGTTACACCCTTCCATATGGAAGATATTAAACAAGGTTTAATATTTGATTATGGGAAAATAGTATTGCTGATCTGCAACAGCTAATACAGGGGTTTTATGAACAGCTATTTGCAAATTTGGTAGTCATTGTTATGTCCACGCTGTCAAGAGGCAAAGGAGATTTTATTTGTTGCAATCCCATTAGTAGATACTTATTGGATTTGCACCATAGTTGGCAGACTCAGCGAGTACTCGCCAAATTTTTTGTTTGGCAAGGTTTTGGCAAGTACTCATCATGTTTTTCGTGAGGATTTTTTAAAAACTTGGTGAGTTTGTGCCATTAACTCAATGAGTCCCTGCCCAAACAAAAAACAAAAAACAAAATCTTCTTTTTTTTTACATTCTTATAAACAAAAATGTGTCAAATACCTCATTTCTCCCTTAAGTGATAAAATTGTGAAGATGGTGTGTGACATGATGTGATGTCCCCTCTCTAGACAGTTCTCAGGAACAGTGTGTTAGCCCTTTATTGGACCCTTGTGGGCTAGTTGGATTGGTTAGAGGGTCAATGGTACTTTCTAGAGAGTTTGATCGTTCTGGTTTTCAGAGCCCAGTGACTAGTTCACAGCAGGCGTTGGCAGTGTAGGAGTCGACAGCTTCTGACAGCACAGGATTATATGGTGTTTTGAGTGAGTTATGGGTTTTTCAGTGATTTAAATATTAATTGATTTAATATTTAATTATAAAGTCAAATTGACTTTATATTTTTAAATCACTTAAATGAATAAGTGTGCCCAAGTATTTAATTCATATACTATTGAAATGAATTAAATATTATTTAAAAGATTTTAATATCCAAAAGTGGCGTGTTTTCTTGGGATTCGTGCCTTTGCATAAAAGGGCATTTCTGGCAATGAGAAACTCACCTTTTGACAATTTCGACTTTGCCTTGTGCTATTTCCTATGCATTCTCCTGTGATCAGGGTTTGAACAATTTTCCATTGAAGAACGACACCTCTTCAGTGTTGAGCACTCTTGAGATTGTGAAAGATCAATCGAATCAGTGCAGTTGAGAGCTTCATTCAGAGGTTCTACAGATTCAAACAGAGAACATATATTGAGATTTCATGTTGTTTGCAATAAGAGAGGGTTTCTTCCTTGTGGCGCATCCTTCTTCAGATTCAGAGGCTTCCAGCAGGGATACTACCTATTCTTTCCTTGGCCGTACAGCTTACCTTGGGATTTGTGCATTCTGGAAAGGCGTGTGAAGAAAGTAATTGAAACGCCTTCCTCTTTGCTACTTTTTGTGCTTCTATCTTGGCGTCTACCTCTACCAGGGCATTGTATCTCATTTTGGAGTGGGAGAAGTCAGATTTGGAGCTTGGGCGTGCTTATTTGCTTGATTTCATCATTTCCGGCTGTCAAACTAGCTAATTTCTTTAATTAAATAATCTGGAGATATTCTGGTATGTTTATCATTTGCAATCTATTTGTCACAGTTAAATAATGCAATCTACACTTTCATTCTGAAGAAAATAGTGCAAATTTACATTTTATGAGCATTTATGCTGTGCGCCCCTTCTCTTCTGTCTATCAAACTTTCTCTAAAAAACTAAATAACACTAAAAGACTTAAGAAAAATTGGGGGTTTGAGTTGAGAGCCAGCAGGGCTCATCACAGTGGTATCAGAGCTCTGATCCTGCCAGCTTGTGGGGTTAGAGAAATTTATGAAGTCACACCAGGAGGGTTTTGGCAAGTTCTACTCTAGAGGGGGCCCTAGAAATTAGAGAGGTGAGGACAGAGAAGCTAAAGATGTGCTCAAAGGCATGGTTGCAGGCCAAGAATAGGTGGCGACTATTCTTCAACAACTTAGCACAAATGTCCAAAATTTGACAATTAATAGAGCTTAGAATCTCGATCAAGATCGTGAAGGCAGTATTCACAGAGAGCCTCAGAGAGTCATAGCTCCAGCACGCACCTTTGAGAGAGCTACATGTCCTACTTTTACCAGAGATGATGTTGAGGAAGTGGACGAAGTTGAACAAGGTGGTGAGATAAATTTTGCAGATAATATTATGGTTATGCATGATGAGTGGGATGCATTGCCACCGAGGGTTAAGGAGCACCTTAACTTCGACAGATTCATGAGCCAGAAGAGAGAACACACCAGAAGTAGGAATGACAGACGGCCTAGACACAAGCAGAATGATCTTAGACAGGCTACCAATAAGCTTACTTTGGTGAACTTTGATGGTAGTGGTAGAGTTACAGCACGTGCCTGGGTTAGTAAGCTTGACACATTCTTGACACTACGCCCCATGCCTGAGGAGGATTCCATTCGTTTTGCAGCACTTCACCTTGATGGTGTGGCACATGAATGGTGGATTCATGGTATGGCTACTCTTCACCATGACAGGATTACCTCGTACCAGGAGTTTACTGATAAACTAGTAGAGAGATTTGATAGACGTGATCCTGAGCTATTCTTCAAAGATTTGGCACAACTGAAACAGTTAGGTAGCTTGGAATCGTACATTGGAGAGTTCCAAAGACTATCTGTGATGGTGACAGGAATCTCAGAGAGAAGGCTGATCATATTGTTCATTGAGGGTCTTTTCGAGCCCATGAAAGGTTGGATAAAAGCATTTGATCCACCTACTTTACAGGAGGCCATGAGGAAAGCTCGCAGCATGGAGCTATCTACACCTCGTAAGCCATTTGGCTCGAAACCTACTACCTCCTACACAGAGAATAAATCAGATCCGAAGAAGGCTGATAATGCAGATCAAAAGAAGAAATTTGCAGCCCCTTTAGATCGAGAAACAATGAACGATTTTCGAAGAAGAAAACTTTGTTTTTACTGCAAAGGTCCGTATGACTTTAATCATGACTACCCCCTCAAACCTAAAGGGAAAAACAGGCACATGGAGTGGTTTTATGAGGGAGAAGTGTTGACTGATTTTTCTGATCAGCAAGCTCCAATCTATGATACAGATGGAGAAGAGTCAGAAAATGACGCAGAAATTGTAGTAGAAACAGAATTAAAGGAGGCTCATATGTCCAGCATGCAGAGAGAGGGATCTTTCAGACTCCGTGGGATCCTAGCTGGTCAAAGGGTCATATCTCTTCTAGATACAGGTGCAACCCACAACTTCATCGATTCACGGTTAGTGGAGAAACGGGGAATTCAAACTCAGCAGTTTGAAGGCATACATGTGAAGGTTGCAGATGAATACACTCTCAACTGCGAGAGGATGATACCTGACTTGCCTTTGAAACTCAACAATTTTGAGTTTAAGGCAGATTTTTATGTTGTGAACATGGGAGGAACGGATATAGTTCTTGGCATGAAGTGGCTTCATGCAATAGGAGAATTCACGCTTAATTTGCGTGACATGGAGATGAAATTCAGCATAGATGGCACAAATCATATTCTAAAAGCCATCAAGGACAGCAACCTTAGAGAGATTTCACTTCGAAGAATGGAACGTTTGATTCGTCACAATATGGTAGAGTGGGCTGCTGAGTGCAAGCTAATGCCTTCACAGTTGGAGCAGCAAGCTTCTTCTTACCATCCAGATGTGCAGGAACTTCGAATCAAACATGCAAAGGTTTTTAGTGCAATTCCACCAGGTAGACCTCCTGATAGAGGTATTGAGCATATTATAGAGCTGGATGAGGGCACGAAACCGATCATGATTACTCCTTACCGGCACCCCAAGCGTTTGAAAGATGAGATTGAGAAAACTATTAAGGAGCTTTTAGCTATGGGGCACATTAGGCCGAGTAAGTCACCCTTTGCTTCATCAGTTGTTTTGGTGAAGAAAAAGGATGGTACACTCAAAATGTGTATTGACTACAGAATGCTCAACAGGAAAACTATAAAGAACAGGTATCCTATCCCACGGATAGATGAGTTGATAGACGAGCTTCATGGAGCTTGCTACTTCTCAAAGATTGATTTGAGAACAAGTTATCATCAGATCAGAGTCCGAGAGGAGGACATAGAGAAAACTGCGTTCAGATGTCACTGTGGACACTATGATTTCTTGGTTATGCCATTCGGTTTAACCAATGCTCCAGCCACATTTCAGTCTACTATGAACAGGGTTTTCCATCCTCACTTGAGGAAATTTGTATTGGTGTTCTTCGACGACATCCTGGTTTATAGCAAATCATGGGAGGAACACATGGTTCACTTGGATGAGGTACTGAGTATACTTGACAGGGAGTCCTTGTACGCCAAGGAGTCTAAGTGTGCTTTGGGTATGGCAGAGCTTTTATATCTGGGACACATCATCAGTGGTTCAGGAGTCAGCATGGATCCAGAGAAAGTTCGAGCCATCATTGATTGGCCTACAACTGAGACTTTAACACAGCTCAGGGGTTTTGTAGGATTGTGTGCCTTCTATCATCGGTTCGTTAGTGGATTCTCGCGGCATGCTACGCCACTAACTGATTTGACTAAGAAAGGTGCTTTTGTGTGGACACCACTAGCACAGGCGTGCTTTGAGAAGTTCAAACTTCTCATGACCACATGTCCAGTTTTGGCTCTACTGGACTTCACCAAACCTTTCGAGTTACATTGCGATGCCAGTGGTGAGGGTATTGGTGCAGTTATCATGCAGGATCAACACCCTATAGCTTTCGAGAGCCGGAAGCTAAGAGGTCCTAAGCGGAGCTACAATATCTATGATAAGGAAATGTTGGCAATCATGCATGCCATGGCCAAATTCAGGTAGTACTTGATTGGTAGCAAATTCACTGTTAAAACCGATCATAATAGTCTGAAACATTTTCTTGGGCAGCGAGATTTGAACGAAAGGCAACAGAAATGGGTCAGCAAGCTTCAGTCTTACGATTTTGACATCTCCTATGTCAAGGGCACTCAGAATGTGGTTGCCGATGCTTTATCTCGCCGTCCTCGCTTGAGCTCTATTACACCGGTTTCAGAGGACTGGAGACATCTAATAGTAGTAGAGTATGCTAAGGACCCATGGGCTTCTAGCATAGTAGATGGAACAGTACAGGATGACAGGTATTCACTTGTAGATGATCTTATCATTTACAAAGGGAGGATTTTACAAGTCCCAGGTTCTGAGATGAAGGACAGAGTTTTGAGGTCATTCCATGATTCACCCATGGCAAGACATCCCGGTTACTTTAAGACCTACAGGCAGGTACGGGAGAGATTCTCTTGGAAGGGTCTCAAGTCTTATGTTCTCCAGTATGTCAGGGAATGTCTTGTTTGTCAGCAGAACAAGCAAGAGCATACATACCCTGCAGGTTTACTCCAGCCGCTTCCTATTCCTGAGAGGAAGTGGGATTGTTTGTCCATGGACTTCATCACGGGCTTGCCAAAAGCTCAAGGGAAGGACAGCATTTTCATGGTGGTAGATCGATTGACGAAATATGCACACTTTTTCGCAATCACTACTACACACACGGCTACCCAGGTGGCAGATTTGTTCTTCCGAGAGGTATTCAGGCTGCATGGTTTGCCTCGGAGTATAGTCAGTGATAGGGACAGCAGGTTTATGAGTAACTTCTGGCAGGAGTCATTCAAACTTTGCGGGACAGAGCTCACTCCGAGTACCAGCTACCACCCCCAAACAAATGGGCAGACTGAGATAGTCAACAAATGGGTGGAAGGGTACTTGCGAAATTACAGTTCAGGGCAGCAGAAGGCATGGGTGAGGTGGTTATATCTTTGTGAGTATTGCCACAATACCACCCATCACATGAGCATCCAGATGACACCTTACCGAGCATTATATGGATATGATGCTCCAAGCTTTCTAGACTTATTGCTAAGTGACAGTAGAGTTCCCAGTGCTGGTGATTTATTACAGGAGAACCAGGATATTATGAGAGCAATCAGAGAGAATATACAGAAAGCCCAAAATCAGCAGAAGCAATATGCTGATCAGAAACGAGTAGAGCGGTCTTTCGAGATTGATGATTTGGTGTACTTGAAGCTTCAGCCTTATAGGTAGTCCACCCTTCATAAGAAGGGCACTGAGAAACTTAAGCCGCGATACTATGGACCTTTCAGAGTTGTCAGACGTGTCGGTGAAGTGGCTTATGAGTTAGATCTTCCGATGGACAGTAAGGTTCACGACGTGTTCCATGTGTCGCGCCTTAAAAAGGTGTTGGGACAACATGTGATTCCTTCTATTGATTTGCCACCCCTGGATGATGAGGGGAAATTGATTTTGATACCTGAGGCCATTCTAGATTCCAGAGAGCGTCACCTTCGGAGGCAGGTTACCAGGGAATACTTGGTAAAGTGGAGGGATCTACCGGCAGAGGATGCTACTTGGGAGAGTGACAGTATTCTTCAGCATCTCTTTGAGTTTGCTTGTGGACAAGCAAATTCGGGGAGGGCGGACTGTGATGTCCCATCTCTAGACAGTTCTCGGGAACAGTGTGTTAGCCCTTTATTGGACCCTTGTGGGCTAGTTGGATTGGTTAGAGGGTCAGTGGTACTTTCTGGAGAGTTTGATCGTTATGGTTTTCAGAGCCCAGTGACTGGTTCACAGCAAGCGTTGGCAGTGCAGGAGTCGACAGCTTCTGACGGCACAGGATTATATGGTGTTTTGAGTGAGTTATGGGTTTTTCAATGATTTAAATATTAATTGATTTAATATTTAATTATAAAGTCAAATTGACTTTATATTTTTAAATCACTTAAATGAATAAGTGCGCCCAAGTATTTAATTCATATACTATTGAAATGAATTAAATATTATTTAAAAGATTTTAATATCCAAAAGTGGCATATTTTCTTGGGATTCGTGCCTTTGCATAAAAGGGCATTTCTGGCAATGAGAAACTCACCTTTTGACAATTTCGACTTTGCCTTGTGCTATTTCCTGTGCATTCTCCTGTGATCAGGGTTTGAACAATTTTCCATTGAAGAACGACACCTCTTCAGTGTTGAGCACTCTTGAGATTGTGAAAGATCAATCGAATCAGTGCAGTTGAGAGCTTCATTCAGAGGTTCTACAGATTCAGACAGAGAACATATATTGAGATTTCATGTTGTTTGCAATAAGAGAGGGTTTCTTCCTTGTGGCGCATCCTTCTTCAGATTCAGAGGCTTCCAGCAGGGATACTACCTATTCTTTCCTTGGTCGTACGGCTTACCTTGGGATTTGTGCATTCTGGAAAGACGTGTGAAGAAAGTAATTGAAACGCCTTCCTCTTTGCTACTTTTTGTGCTTCTATCTTGGCGTCTACCTCTACCAGGGCATTGTATCTCATTTTGGAGTGGGAGAAGTCAGATCTGGAGCTTGGGCGTGCTTATTTGCTTGATTTCATCATTTCCGACTGTCAAACTGGCTAATTTCTTTAATTAAATAATCTGGAGATATTCTGGTATGTTTATCATTTGCAATCTATTTGTCACAGTTAAATAATGCAATCTACACTTTCATTCTGAAGAAAATAGTGCAAATTTACATTTTATGAGCATTTCTGCTGTGCGCCCCTTCTCTTCTGTCTATCAAACTTTCTCTAAAAAACTAAATAACACTAAAAGACTTAAGAAAAGTTGGGGGTTTGAGTTGAGAGCCAGCAGGGCTCATCACACATGAAGTTTTGTGTGGTTTCAAAGGCCTTAATTTGTGTTTGGTGGCGGGGGCTCTACCCCTCAACCCCACCCTGTATCACAATAAGGAATGCAGTAGGGGTGCTGCCTCTCGACCCCGCAAGGGGCGCTGCCCTAAGACCTCTATGAGGGGCGCTTCCCCTCAACCCCATTGGGGTCTCCACTCCTAGACCCCCACTAGTTATTGGGATCTCTTGTCATATAATAAATTTAATTACAATGAGGGGGTTTGGGAGTGGAGACCATAATTGACAACATACACAATTATCTTTATCACTATCACAGTATCATTGATCAATGATGAAGTATCATACTATCAATATCAAAGATTCAAATGCCATTATTCTTATAAAATACAATACAACCTTCAACTTTGTACAAGAAAGGTAGAGGAAAAATCAAAGGAGGTCATTGATTTGAATGGCATTGATCCTTATAGCAATTGGACAAGGCAAGATGAGGAGACCCCATTGTTTATTGCAAATGAGATTTTGATTTTGAGAGGCAAGCAATGGAGGATGTGGCTACAAGAAAAGGATCCACTAGATTGTCATTGGATGACATTGATGAGGCAAAGCAGTCATTGCCTTCTAGCAACAAGATGGAGGTCAAGTCAGAACTACAAACATAGCCTTCAATGTTGAGTGAGGAGCTGCAACAAAGTGTGAGGATTAGAACCTCTCCCCATGTTTTCAGTGGACTTGGGAAGAAGAAAATGTAAAATGTTGTAATATAGAATTTATCAATTATGATGATGATTTTCAAAGGCAATCATCATAAATTCATAATAGTTGTTAGCTAATTATTGTATTAGGATTCCGCATGAGGATGCGATTTTGTACTCAATTTGTATTCAAACAAATAAAATTAATAGAAAACAATTTTGTAAATATTTATGGACTCATTGGATACATTTTGTCATTGAATTTTGCAAAAAATATATGTTTTTAAAGAAATTTAAGCAATTTTTTAAGTTGTCAAGTCACAAACTTTGGCTCTTCCAAGTTTTTACCAAGTCAAAGTCTGCCAACTATGATTTGCATATAAGCAGCAATTGCACTATCTTTCAAAGGTCTACATCAACATGCAATACTTATATTACATGGGTTAATTCTGATCTGATTCTAACTGTAGTTTATAATTATTTTCTACAGCAACTTATCACATTATTTGCTCAACTTCAACACTTGTTCATCACACAATCATAACAACTCAATCTGGGTATTTATTTTGTGTGTTTTTAGTTACATATCAACTATTTGATGAAATGTTTTCTTTTAGGATGATGAATAACTGTTTGACATAATACCTAGATTTTTGGTTATTAAAGTGAAATAATTGCTTTCCCTTCAATATTGTAATAACTAGTTGGTTTACCGCCAATAGTTTGATTAACATTGTAAAAGTTCCTAGACAGTTCACCGCCGGATCCATAGCATCATTGCAAAAAGATCTTAATCAATTTATCTACTATATCCATTTTATTTTTATATCATTATCCACCAACTTGGCATAATTCGGAATCAGATGATATAGTCTGCTATTTTGGCATTAATGCATTTCGGCTTGTAATCAACCAATTTGAAATAATCGGAATTTGCATATCATCTGTCATTTTGGCATTGAACAATTCTATGGTTTGATATTAATGTAATTTGGTTGGCTAGCCACCAATATCTTTCTAGTTAATTATTTTGTCCTCATTCTAGTCTCTGTATACTCTCAGCTTACCCACATCAAGAACTTGGTGATCAGAAAGAGCTAGGATTTGATTTAATAGTAATACAAATTTGGTGGATTTGAGCTAACTACCCTGTTGAGGACATTACAAATGGTATTGCACATTTAGACAATGTGGCATTAAGTCTTGGTCCAGTTCCCCACCAAACCTTGCTGGTTTGGAAATCCAATTTAGTTGAGTGCATTCTCTTTCTTTTTTAGCAGTTTGTAACTAACTTCTGCAGTTTTTTGCTTTTCTGGACAGTTTCACTGATCCAAGTGCATGTCATACCTTTCCTTGATGGTATAGACAATCAGTTCCAAATCCTTCTTGGCAACTGATGTCAGTTCCTCCTCAACCTCTAACTAAGCTTCCCATACTTCTCTACAATCTTAACTTATGACAATTTTTTTCTGTTTCAACAGAGATATAGCTGTTCTTGATATCAGCTTGATGTTAAATTACATCTCATGTCTCTTACCTTCTGCTTGGTTGTTTGTCTCATAGAAGCAGAAATCTGCAAAAAATCCCGATTAATCCCGATTTTTAAAAAATCTGCAGGCTGGACGATTTTTTCCCATTTCAAACAGCAAAATTGCCAAAAAAAAGCATTTATAACCTGCAAAAAAATGTGAATAAAATCACACTGATTTTCACGTGAAAAAAAACCATGAGACCATAGCTTGTTGCTTACTATTATGCTTTGATAGATTTTTTCCAAGCATCCATAGCTTGTTCGAAAGTATGTGTTTTAGGCTTTTAGCCATAGCAGCAAGGCTGTGAATTGTTTGATAAAATGCTTTGGTAGACATGTATGAAAAATGTGGTAGCATAGACAAGGCAGTTAACTGTTCAAAAAATTGCCTCAAAGAAATGTGGTCTCAATGTGCTTGTCATGGCATTCCATTACCATGAGACCACATTTCTTTGAGGCACCAAACAGTTCTTTCTTGCTTGTCTATGCTATTGATTATTATTATGCTTTGGTGATTTTCCAAAACATCCGCAAGCTTGTTTGGAAAGCACCTGTTTTAGACTTTTAGCCATAGCAACAAGGCAGTGAACTGTTTTGAAAAAATGCCTCAAAAGAAATGTGGTCTCATGGTGATGGAATGCCATATTTTCAATCCAGAGTACTTTTGGTGTCATTCACTTTGCCATGAAACAATTGAATTGTCATGGCATTCCATGTACATTTCTTTTGAGAGCATTTTTCGCTAATTCATGCACCTATCCCTTACTATTATGCTTTGATGAATTTTCCAAAAGCATCCATAGCTTGTTAATGCATAGTAGCAGGCAATGAACTGTTGATAAAAGTAACGTCAGACATGTATGAAAAATGTGGTAGCATAGACAAGGCGGTTAGCGTTTGAAAAATGCCTCAAGAAAGAGTGATGGTGATGGAATGCCAGCATTGTGAAATAAAGACATATATGAAAAATGTGGTAGCATAGACAAGACAGTGAACTGTTTGAAAAAATGCCTCGCAAAGAAATGTGGTCTCATGGTGATGAATGCCATGACAATCAAATTACATTCCATCACCATGAGACCACATTTCTTTGAGGCATTTTTCAAACAGTTCAACACTACTATTCTCTGTCACTTACTATTATGCTTTTGATAGATTTTTCCGGCTCATAAAAGCTTGTTTAGCTTACTTGTTTTAGGCTTTTAACCATGGCAAAACAGTGAGCTTCGACAAAATAACTTTGGTAGACATGTATGAAAAATGTGAGTAGCATGAAGAGCCCGAGGGGCTGTGAACTGTTTGAAAAAATGCCTCAAAGAAATGTGGTCCCATAGAATGCATATTTGATTGTCATGGCATTCCATCACCATGAGACCACATTTCTTTGAGGCATTTTTTCAAACAGTTCATTGCCTTGTCTATGCTATTGCTTACTATTATGCTTTTGATAGATTTTTTCCAAGCATCCATAGCTTGTTCGAAAGCACTTGTTTTAGGCTTTTAGCCATAGCAACAAGGCAGTGAACTGTTTGACAAAATGCTTTAGTAGACATGTATGAAAAATGTGGTAGCATAGACAGGGCTGTGAACTGTTTGAAAAAATGCCTCAAAGAAATCTGGTCTCATAGAATGCCATGACAAGCAAATGCAATTGGCAGCTGCTCTTAGTTATTAGTTATGCAATGTGAAGTAATTGCATAACTGCTTAGGTTGACTTTGTAAAAACTATATTGTAATTGAAATTTTGTCATCTATCAACATCTACTTATTAGTTATACAATGTGAAGTAATGCTTTGAGTTTGAAAGATGTGCAATGCAATGTAATCAACGATATGAATATAAACTACAAAAATCTATTTTTTACAATTCATTAGTTAAACTCTTTATTTTATTTGCTCTCTATATCTCTATGCTATGGAAATGCCTTTCAATTTCAAAAAAAATAGTTTTTTTCTTCTTGTTCTACAATTTTTTACCTTTTTTCTTTAAATCCGATTTTTTCCCCATTTTTTCCAGATTTTTTCCCCATTTTTTCAAAAAATCTTATACTTTTGATTTGCCGATTTTTTCCCCAAAAGATTTTTGCTGCTATGGTCACTTTGTCTACTCTGGTTTTTATCACTGCCTTGAAACTGGAAACTACTGTTTGCAAATATAAAATAGAACTTTCTTTATGCTGCTATGGTGATTTTCGTCTGTGTTAAAATACATATACCCTCAGCACTGAAAGCTAAGAGAGAGGATGTTACTTCATTTTCAAGTTGTCAATTATTAGTCTGTATAAAAAGAAACCAAAAGAAAAAATTTAAGTCGGAGATACTCTACCACTCAGTCTTGATCATTAACATAACATGGTTTCTGCCTGCCACAAATAATACTTTACCCACTAGTGGGTGACAATAAAGTCTTCCTTCTAGTAACCAATCAAATTTGGCCACCTGCTTCACAGATCTTAAACTAATAATCAATTTAAGAACAATACATTTTACAAAAACAATCAACATACTAGGAAAACCACCTATTATCTCAACTAACCACTTTGATCCACCTCTTAAAAAATTAAACATCTCTATCTAACAACCACTCTAATTGAAGCACCTGCTTCACCACACTTAAATGTAGAAACTTTTGGAAGAAGCGAATGTTCATAAACTCAGTCCAGAGCTAGCTCAACACTGTTCATTACCTCACACATAACACTGCCATTAACAAAACTGCATGGTATTTCTTCAAGAATATCCCCAGGTAGCAAGCCATCATTGATTGCCTGTAAAATTTGAGAGACATAATGTTTTAGATTAACATGAGTTCAAAAATATCACCATAAACTATAGCCACACATGAGAGACGGTTCTAATTCAGAATGCAGCGAAGAATTAAAAAGAAAGCATATTGAAAGATGTTTGCATGCTCAATGTCATTGCTATGCTCCCAAACTAAAATTTATCAAATACCAAAACAAGAATAGTATGTTGCTTTGCTATTAGCAAGTTGCTGTGTAATTTAGAATGGACCATAAGTTTATGCATTATCACGAAGAACAATAAGTAAATTAACTATACATTGGCTTGCTCAAAATAAATTTAATAGATCATATCTGAAGAAGTATCAGTGTTTCATAATGAATGAAACTGCTAATATATGTAAACCATTTCAATAGTATGCAACAACGGAATGTAACATTAACGATATTTACAAGAATCAACTACGTATATACATGAACATCTATTGCTTTAGCGTTTGACCAGTCTCACATTATTGTTTGTTTCTCATTTGCAGAGAAAGTTATTCAAATTGCCATGTAGATCAGTACACAAAACATGGAATTGGTGAGGCCTTGCAGTTCTGCTTGGAGAGAGAAAAGTACCTCCTACATACCCTAGAATCAACACTATAAAACTCAGCCAACTCAATTGACACAACAGATGGGAGAGAAATAGCCAGAAGGCCTTCATTACACCTGTCAATGCAGTAGAGCCAGGGTCATCAATGCAAAGAGAAGAAACTTTTCCATATTGAATGTGCTCAAGGAGTGAATGATGGAGAAGGATTCAACAAAGTTCTTCAACTGAATCATGCCACAAAAAAATAAGAAATGATCAATTTGATATCTCTTCTCATGTGATAGCTAGATCTGGACTAGAGTGATTTTTACATCTTAGTTGAAAAGTACAATATAGCAATATAACTAGTGAATTGAATTATAACCTGTTCAAGCTTGATGATAACCTAAAATGGAATGAGTATATATATAAGGTTATTCTCAAGGGTTGCAACACTTGGTGATACCTTAGCAGCTAAACTTAGAATAAATTAAGCAACTTAATCAAACTTAGTTTACTCGGTGCTAAACTATGGCTAAATGCACCCAAATACTGCCTAAACTATACCTCCCACAAACAGCTCTGAAACCTGAATATTGACTATTGGAGCAAAAACCTTCCTCAGAACAACCTTGGCAAACAAAAAGATAAAGAATTTTTCAATTAATTGGGATTAAAATTGGGAACCAAGAAACACAGAAAAAATAAAAGTAAAAGATAAATAACTTATGCTTTCACATTTAAGGCCGAATTAATTACATAGAGAGAGAATGTGTGTGTGTAAAAGTAAACAAGAATGTACACCATGAATTATGCAATATGGATTTTTCAAATTAATTTTGAGATTGATTATTACAATGCACACTGCATAGTGCATTACTACGTTCAACTTTAAAGTTCAAATCTAAAATTAAATTACAATCAACAAAATACAGAATCAGCCTACAAACTACAAATTAACACAAAGTGGAGGGAGCCAACAAGGCTAGCTGCTACAAAGTATGACCCACTAGGAGGCTGCAGGTCATGCCAATGAAGCTCCAGTGTTCACATCTGTCGTAATTTGATTAGGACATACAAAAGCATAAAAAACTTAACCCTAACCCTAAACTCTAAAAAAATAGGATTTAGGGCTAGGGCATAATAAAGGACTTAAAAAGCCAAAAAAGTCAAAAATCATACAGAAGATCCGAAAAGAAATCAGGCAAGAATGAAGAAAAACATAAAAATTCATTATATAGCAGAAAATTGCAATTTAATTGTTAATACCAATTAAATTGGTCAAAACTTGTGTTCACCATTTTTAACAAAACATCATGATTTCCTTAAAACTACAGCCAAGCAGAGCAAGTAGCAATTCCTTGTGATTAGTCACAATCTGAAAACATTTATGATTCTATACCATCAACCACCACCAATGCCAATTCATTTCTCCATCCCTAACCTGCTCAACACTTTCTTCTTCCTTGTATCATTATTCATATGCACAACAAAAATCACCTATAATGACCTTCAACATTGTAAATCTCAATCATCATGAGGAATGAATGATTCCTCAAGTATGTTTGATTCTGCTGCTTCTCTCTCCAATTCAACGTGATCTTCACCGGTGAACATTAGATCTACGCCCCAAGATTTTTCGCCTCGTACCCGTACTGGGGGCTTTCTGCATATGCAGGTACTCTTCAGAAATGACCCCCTGCTATTCCCAAAAAAAAATGTCCTTTCATCCCGAAAATGCAAGGACTTTGTGGGGATAGCCAAGCGTCCCCAAGACAACTTGGGATGTCAAGGACATCCCCTGACTGTCCCAAGGATGGCTGACTCTCCTGAGGATGGTCGACTCTACCCACATAAAAACACACAATTTTTTTTAAAAAGCCCAAAATCAATTAAAAATTATTTTAATGTTTTTTTGTCACTATTTCAGCAAATTTTCAGTCGTTCCAAGGCAAGATATCAGCCATTATAATAGCAGTCATGTTGTTGAATTTGAGGAAGTATTTTTCTGTCTTTGTTACTGAAATAAACATTGGACAGCAGCATTCCCCACATCAGTTTTCTGAAGTCCTAGAAGGGTTTGCTCAACAATTTGATCACTGATACAAAACAGGAAAAAAGCAGCTCTTCATATATCATAGGGTTTCAAATATGCAATTTCATTTTCAAACTGTGGATACTAGAATAGTTTTGGTGATAGAATACTCTAAAATCAAAGACTAGTATAGAACATGTCAGAGTGCAATAATTGGAAATGAAGAAGACAAAAAATGAGTAAAATAGCAAGAAGGTTATGGAATAGCAAACTCACGAAGCAGCCTTTCTCCCCTCTCCATTTAAGGTCAAGAATTTGTTTGAACTTTGTGCATGTGTCAAGCACCATGACTCTAGAAAAAGGAAGATATTAGTGAGTGATCAAGTAGAATTCAATAGAAAGTGCCTTCACTTTTCCATTTATGAGGAGACTCAAAAGATTGATCTAAGAGAATGTGAGAAGGTTTAGGAGAAAAGTCTTCTTGAATGTCAAAAGCACACTGACAAGCATTGGTCATTGAGGTGCTCCTAGGTCAAGTTGTTTCTCTTCTTGATGTGAATCCTCTCAAATTAGCTTCTTGCGCACACACTTAGAAACACTATAGAGCTAGGACAAAACATAAATAGCTAGTCTCTAAAGATTTGGTGCAGCAAAGTCATAAATCTTCCAACACAAACCTATAAATAAAACATTTAAAAAATCATGTATTAAGTAAAAGTTAAAAACTTTAATCTTTCAAGCTTCTAGTATTAAGCTAAAATTAAAATTGCAATTATCAAATAAGTGTGATTAAAGGACTGATATTTTTCCTCATTATTGGTTTTCCCTGCTTTAAATGGCTAAAGGTGAAGTAAAAAGCCTCCCTTCCACAACCTTGTAGACCTCTAACTCATCCAAAATTATGTCTCTAAGGCCTTTGTCTGGTGTCATCCTCGTGATGCACGTAGTAAGGCCCACCATGACCTCATCATCCTAAAACATGTCAAAGAAATAAAATTTAGGATTCAAGTAGCGAACCACGGCATGTATGGGTTGGTAGAGTTGATTCATCCATCTATGATCAATGATATGCCCAATGATTTCATATTTTCTTTTGTTACCACCATTACAATGCAAAATAGCCTCCTAGGCCCTACCTATAGCCTCAAGAGATAAACCATCAACAAGTTTTCCCAATCAACCAAACATAAAACCTTGTTCAAAAGCTCTGTAACCTAAACAATTGAAAATATAAATTTCAATTAATATGAAAATTTAAAAACAATTTGACCAGATTAGAAAAGCACATATAAAATTCCCTATAAAACTTAAGTTTGTAATTGTTACTTAAGTTTGTAATTGTCACTTACCTTGAGAATCTCATCTACATTGTTGAAGACAATTCAACAAAAACTATCTTTGCTCCATTCTTGCCTTCTAGCTTTTGGAATATAGAAATTTCATCAAAGCTTCACTCACAAACATCTACTTGAGAGATGGTATTGCCCCTAAAATTCTCTACATGGGGATGAATTCTATGGAAAATTGTATTACCCTTGCTCACACAAGCTCCTTGCTAGTGGTCTACTCTCTCATCAAACTAACAACCCATGTATGGTTGTCAATAAATTTGGTAATGTGTCTAGTGTCTTCAATCACACTATTGATCCATCCAATCTTCCCAATGTCCTCAATTAATTAAATCCAAGCAATGGGCAACACAAGGACTCTAAAAAGGTAATTGAATACCTCATCTCATTGAAGCTATATATGTCATTGTATTGTCCATGATAATTTGGACAACATTCTCCACCTTGACCTCTTGGATCACCCTCTCCAATGAATTGCCCAAAGTCTCACCATTCTTGACTTACCACTCAAAGCCACTAAAATATTTATCAATGTCTTACTCCTACCTGTCCATCCATCTAATAAAATGTTGCAACCCTTTTTCTGCCATACTTCTCCTAATCATCTACTACAAGCCATGTACCTTTTTACTTCCTTTAGCAATGGACTTCTGAAATCCTTAGCAATTGGAGTCTTAAACCCCATAGCAACAATCAATGAATTTACCAATCCTTCCCAATATGGGTTGTTCACCACATTACAAAACATATTATTGCAATGCCAAAAGTTTGCCGCAGCCATTCTAGCCTCATAGTGTTTCTCTCAGTTCCAAGAAGTACCTAAAGTGAAGGTTGTGATATAGATAACTACAATGAATGAAGAAATTTGGAGGAGAATATAGACAGTTAGAACTTTCCTATATGAAGGAGTGCCAAACCCGTGGGCCAATAAAGAATCTCACAATGATGATTCAAGGGTGACCATGGAATTCATTACCCATGCCACTACTTCCCTTATCCTCTTCCTTTCAATTTTCCTCTGCTCATAACTAGGAAGTAGGAATAATTTCTCTCCTCACTTGTTTCAACATTTGGGTACACAACTCAATATCTAGGCAAGCAATTCAAGCAAGGTGGAATTTTAATCTATCAATACCTCCTCTCAAACTAAACCTGCAAAAATTGGAGTTCATTGTGCCCTTCAACTAACCTGATGTACCATGCTTCCATGCAAGGTCCCTCCCACTGCCACTTTCCATTGCTATTTCTGATTACACACTAGATTTTGCACATTGAAAAATACAGAAATTTTCAATAGCATTACAGTAGGGTTTTCCATTCATATGAAAATGAAATTTCAGAAAAAGAAAGAAAATGTTAGTTTTAGATCAGAAATGTAAGCAACCAGAAAATGCAACACATAGACAATGAACACCACATTTTACCCTGGGAAAACCCTCCTACTTGAGGGAGAAAAACCCAGCAAATAATCTCTTATATATCAGATAAAAAAGTGCAGAATTCTGCATACAACAATCAGGCCTTATATAGGGCCAAGTCTCATACAACAATATATGTCTCTTCTCTTGAATGAATGATTATACTACTTGAAGAATCTGAACTGCTGCTAGGAGGATGCGAACTTCTGCTACTGCTTAGGAGAAGTGAACTTGAGAGGATGAAATTGTGTTACACCAATGATAGGACTTGATCCTCCTTAAATACATAACTAGGCAACCTCTTTTCTAGGTCGGCCCCTAGATAAAATACAAGATATAAAATATTGTTTGCATATCAAGGCCAACCTACCTTGGAAAACATTATAGTAAAGGGAAAAATATCTCCCGAAGCTACCAAACACTAACACTCCCTCTTAGCTAGGGAGGTATTTTCCAGATATCTACGTCATGGAGTCTCTCAACATGACGCTCACAATGGCTACACCCATTTGTGGAAAACTCAAAGGTTCGTCATGGAGTCTCTCAACGTGATGTTGTCATGGAGTCTCTCAACATGACGTCCACCATGGCTACTCCCATGTGTGGAAAGAAAAACATGTACAAACGTTCATCACGGAGTCTCTCAACGTGATATCATCATGGAGTCTCTCAACATGACGTCCACCATGGCTACTCCCATGTGTGGAAAGAAACACAAGTACAAGGGTTCATCACGAAGTCTCTCAACGTGATGTCGTCATGGAGTCTCTCAACATGACGTCTCATCTCAATCTCAGAGATGAACAAGGGCTCGCACCTCATATTTCTTCGCCTCAAAGAAATATAAACTACAAGGGCTTTCACCTCATATTTCTCTGTCTCAAAGAAATACACACTACAAGGGCTTTCACCTCATATTTCTCCGTCTCAGAGAAATATACACTACATGGGCTTTCACCTCATATTTCTCCGACTCAAAGAAATATACATTACAACAAATCTTCATGATGATGTGACTCCCTCTGAAGCTCCAAGTACTTGCATCAACCTCCTAACCTCCTCGTCCAAGGATGCCTCTGTTGGTTTGTCAGACTCCCTCTGAATGTTATTTCTTCCTCTTCGAAGAAACTAATCGCAATGACAATCTGTATAGGTTCTTCCTCTTTGAGAGATGTCTGTAGTGAAGTTATGTGCCACCAAATAAGTCCCATGGCTGCAAGCTATGTCTCCATGTTTGTTCATTTCTCCAGCCGGCATGACTTCCTCACTGGATGCCTCAAGCTCTTCCTCCCATTGAATTCCTTATGCAATCTCTGATAATTAATCCATCATCCTTTTGCTCCTCGATTCATCCTGCATTTTTAAAGAAATTAGTGATAGTTCATAAAATCAAACTACCCCGATACAAATGAAGCATGTAGTCATCTAGCAAATATCATTAGATAGAACAATTAAAGGAATGATACATAATAGAACTTATCTTTGTTGATTCAGTTGCAGCCATCCTGCTATAATTCCCTACACTTTCATTCTTATTCAATCACCTCATGCAACAAGAGCTTCTTCTCAAGTATGTAATTCAAACGATGCTTCCTTTAAAAAGTTTAAGTTATATGGCAGCCTCATGATCACATATACGGTTTAATAATAGGATGAGCCACTACCACCTAAATATCCACCCCCCATACCACAACTTGAATACAGTGAAGAGTAAAAACCTCCACCAATATCAGGCCCACTAGTAAATAGACATTGTCGTAACTAGAAGAGTAGGCTCCACCAGTTTCACTGCCACCTAGTGAACCTCCATAGCCTAACTGAGAGCCTCTTCCAAGTCTAGCAAATTCACCATAATCCCCATACTGTGATGCACTACCACTGACCCCACACAGTATAATCATGCAATCATGATTCCAGAAAAGCATCTGCAATTAAATTGCAGACAAGTGAATCAAATTTGTGCAGCCAAGACTAACTGCCTATTTACCACACCCATAGTAAAACATTGTCTCAGTTTTACCATTATAGGATAATTTCCTTGTAACCCCCTTTGGTTGTACAAATTCCCTGACTTTCCTTCATCTTGAGAGCTTAAGTTCCTTTGCAAGACACCATGCACAGAGAGTTGTAATAACCTTTAAACAAATATTTAAAGTGTATTCTTCACCTTCCCACTTGAATGCTTAAACTAACTCATATCCTGATTTTTGAAGAAATAACTTATCTTCAACCCAGTGGGTTAAGGATTTTACTGATCGTAACAAAAATCAATCTTGATTGAACCACTTAAGCTCTGTTCCAACATGGGCTTTAAAGCAAAGGATTTGATGTGCTTTTCACTCAAATCTAGAAACTAGTAATTATGTCATAATGGGAAGGTTTATGCCAACTTGGTTTATAAGCAAACCATCCAACATTCTTTCTAATGGCAAGCTTTGACAGAATCAAAGGCATAATGAAGCACTTTGCAGCAATGGTGAAGCAAGTTTTCCATTTTTCCATATAACAGTTCAAACTT
>VDFB02379546.1:0-23849 GCA_007258455.2 Sequoia sempervirens | reverse complement strand
CAAAGAATATTCTCTTATATATTAGAAGAAAAGTGCAAAAAACTGTATAAAAAATCAGGCCCTACACAAAGCCGAGTCTCATACAATGAGAAATAGCAATTCTCCTTGAAGCGAACCTTAAATGCACTAATGATAACACTTCTTCTTGAATGAAATTTGCTGCTTGAAAGTACGACCTGCTGCTGATGAAAGATGCAAACTGCTGTTGAAGATATTCGAATTGGAGTGAATTGATTGTTTGATCAAATGAGAGGACTTCATCCTCTTTATATACAAAGTTGGGCAGCCTCCTCTCTAGGTCGACCCTTAGAAAAATATAATTTATTTATGAAGCAAAGGCTGACCTGCCTTTAATTAAGAGAAAATAGCTCCCGAAGCTATTAAACACCAACAACTCCAACCTTGAATGAGCTAGCTCAAGGTCATGAAATGAAGTGCTTAGCTCAAGAATCAACACGCCACCTAGAACAATAACGCGCCCTTCAGTATGCAACCTTTATTCATCAATCTCCCTGGCGAACAAGACCAAAATGTGTGACTATTGTGGTGCCTAGGGTTTTTGCAGGCCCACGTCCCCTCTTGTAACTGATAATTGCTTAAAACACTTGAAATTGATTACCCATTGATCTCAGCTGAATGCACTTACAAGAACAAAAGTAAATCTTGATCTTCGATAGAAACCCTTGAAAAGCTCCAACTGGAAACAACCAATCTCCTCAAATTTGGTCACTGAAAGTGACAATTAAATTTGCTTTGAAACACCTGCAGAAACCCTGAATGGATTCCTCAACAATTTCTAGCTAGGGTAGATAGTTGCACTACCAAAACTGGTGCCCTAGGGTTTCTAAACCCATAGACCTAAGAAGCTTGAGAAAGCTCTCCAAAAGTTAAAGTGAGTAATATCCAAGAATATGACCAAATGAGCTCTAAAAACCCCTTTTATACTTTTTTTTTCAAACTCTCCAAAAGCTTCCTTTTTTAAGATGCACTTTTTAATTTAAAAACTCTTTTTACTCAGAAAATGACCTTTTCATTAAAATAATGATACTTTGTCACGCAAGGCCCCTATTTAATGCATCCATGATTTAAAGCATCTCATCACGGTTCAGACGAGCTATAATACTAAGGGTTTTTAAAAATATTTTAATTAATTTTAAACAACCTTAGTAAATTAATTAAGATATAAGTTATAACCATTAATACACTCATTTTTGTGGAATTGTTAGAATGCATCGGAATCATAAAGAACCAAAGTGATCCCGATGAAGAATAGAGATGAATGGAGCCGACCGGGTGACTTTCTATAAATAGACGCTCCCTCCAAGAATCTTGGAGCCCAACCCAGAATCCAAAAATAACCTTTGAGAGCATCAAATAACTCCTCTAAGCCATCTGAGTTCACTGGTAACATCAAATCACCCTTCTGATCAAGCAAATACAAACCTAGAAAACCATCTCCAATTGCAAAGCATGAGAACCCTAAAATGGGGACATTACATGAGAAATTGAAAATCATAGTTCTATGTAGAACTTTGAAGGTTGAGAACTTTGCTGATCACTGTTTCTCAATCAGAGCTGAAAACTACTATTTAATTTGAAGATGGAGAACCACAAAAGACCCATCAATCAATGAGGGTGTTAAGAGTTTTAGACCATTATCTCTTTAGGGTGAATTTTGCCTAAAATCTACTAGCCCTTTTGATTTTGCATGCCCATGTACATGAATGCAAACTTTAATTTGTTGAAAATATGGTTAGCTCCTTTGTAATAACCTGTACCCCTGCTGAACGATATTTTAACAAGTTGCCTTTCTAGTTTGACAATATTATTTGTCAAACTGATTCGATGGTCTGATCTGAATAATTATTCCCTGATATATTTCATATACTCAAAAGTCACAGAATATTCTTATGATATCACTACCCAAAAGGTCTTTAGATGTGGATCATTGATCTGATGTTCTCTTGCGGATGTTATAGTTATGATTTATGTTTGTTTGAAATATTGACTTGGTATGATTTATGGGAGACTTACATATAGGAAATAATATGTTGCAGATTAAAACAACCATGCCAATGAAATAGTTGAATAACAGGATAATTCATTATAGCCAACCCAGAGTGCATTACAGATCATTATGATAAGTTCTAGTCGTACAAGAAATACACAGACATATAGGAAATGCCAAGAATGCTATAAAATCCTTGTATGTTTGTTTACTCATGAACAATAACATACCCGTGTTTATGGCCAACAAATAACAGCACCAACAATATGATCATTGACACAAATACACCGATGGTTCCAATCACTAGCAAAATGTCCAGCAACGCCGATGGCTCCAATAATAGTCCCAAATCTTGCCAGACAACAAAAGTGTACCAAGGTGACACCAATAGTATTGACTATTCGTCCAGAAAAGATATCACGATGGCAAGCAGTATGGACTATTATTCTTGAAAAGCATATTCAATATCAGTCTCAGGTGCCCAACGCAATAATGAATATATACTAACAACGTATATATGTAAGCTTGATGATAGTTTCAATGCCAATGACACCCACAACTTGAATTTTAGCTGCCTAAACCACTTCACAAGCCTGTTGATTTCGCTCAACAGAATAACATAGAACAGGCACCCAATATCAATGTCAATTGCAATTCATATAATCCTGTCCAACAATGATATACAGAGATAATCCAGCCCAGTAAAATAGACAAGATAACCATTCCATCAATAGTAAAGATGAGCCATAGTTGTGAATGCTTGCCCAGTTTAGCAAATACGAACTTGAAATCAAATTGCTCTTGATTCTTGGTGTGTGGTGAGTATTGATCAAAGCGGCTTACTCATATAAACTCCCAACTTATCTCCTTGTCTACCCACGTCATAGTAACCAATCAAGGAACTCCCGAATCATTCCCGTCACCTTATATTAGTTCTAACTCTGCCAATGTGGGAGAATATTGTCTCTTTTACGCGTTCAGGATAAAGACCAAAGTGATGACTAATTAAATGGCCATTCTCACCATTTACATCTGCCAATAGTATATGCAGTTGCCTTCACAACCCTGGGAAGACCTCGACTAACTGAATATGCTCGACCATCTTCTGTTGTGTAACTGGAATGCCAACACTGAACAATAAACAGATTATTCATGTCTGGGTTTTCGTCTAGCCGTCAACTTCAATTTTTGAGAGGTATCGTTCTTAGAATTCCCGTACCAAAGATACAAACTTCTTCAATTTTCTGTGATACCCTTCTGTCCGCCAAAGCCCAATATGTCCCCGCCACATTCAGTTGATGCAACTGAATTATTTCAATTAAAAACTTTATAGAGAATAGAGCATTTATTAATGACTTTATAAAGTCTTATTATATAATTAATTAATTAGATAATTAAAAAGGTCTTTTAAAGCCAAAGAAAACCGTTTTTAATATTTAATTAATTAATCTAATTCTTCTTCTTAGCGTATAAAAATGGGGACATCACATCCTTATAGGGAGCGTGCTTGACCATAACCCTACAACTTTTAGCATTTTCAAACTTTGTTTACCTTTGAAATGATGTGTGCTGCTAGACTGTCTTTGCAATTTTGAAAACCTATTTGCATTTGGTGAGACATGCGTTCATAAAAAAAGAATCATTAATTTGTTTTTTCTACAAATTTTGATAGTTCACCATGAGGCGTGCGCCCTTGTATACACTTGGACATTTTTTGTTTGTTGCAAACTTGTTAGCCTTCTTAAAAGTGCACACCACTAAGCTGGGAAGCATAACTTTTTTGAAAAAATATCACTGTATTATGAAACATGGTCCACTGCATTAAGAATTCTTTTTTCATGCCTTGATAATTATTTGTCGTTTCTTTGTTGGGCAAGCTCTGATCTTTGCTTTGCCATATTCATTGGAAAGCTTATTTTGTTGGCCTTGTAAAGACATGGATGTGAGATGACAAAAACAACACGGACAACCATGATGAAGTGTTAACTACGATTCACAATTGAGAAATGGCAAGGTTTTAGTTTGAAACTGAACATAATATGATTTTTTTTGTATGCATACAACAAACCCTAGGTTTCTCTAACTAAAAAAGGACAATCATGTCAAGTTGGGTTTGAGGGGAGTTATTTTAAATTTAGTAGGGGTGAAAAATGGCACTATAACAAACAAGGGTTGTTCTAAGGACATGTTTATCAAATTTTTTGTAACCTTTACAAATATTTGAGCTTCTTGTGCTTTGAAACCTTAGATTTTTAGTTATGGAATTAGGAATATGGTTTTGGGTGTTGCCTTTCTTCTTCATAAGATTAAAATGTATTTGCTCATAAATTATAAATTGCTTAAACAGAGAATGGATATCAAATCAAGTAAGCGACAGTAGGTGATGAGAAGTATTGCCTTAATAGAGAGAGATTACATGGTTAAATCCCTATGATAGAAAATGTTCTTTAAGAATCTATAGGTTCACAGGTCAAAGTTCAAACCATTTGCTATCGTACCATTCAAGGCTGATAAAATGTTGGTTATGAGTATTGTTTCTACAACTGGCTTACTTTTCTCTTATTGGCATCAATGATGGTAAACCCTCAAGGCTTGAATTCTTAATTTTTCTGAAGCTATTTTTCTTTCTTATTTGTGCATGGGTAAATACTAAATAAGCCCATTGTAGAAGGATATGCAGAACATAACATGTTACCTCCCCTGTGAGAGGGAAATTAAGGGATGATAACATTTGAAAGTAGCATTCTTGAATTTCTGGTCAATAGAATTTGTGTGTCTGTACATTTTCAGCTTAAACTAACTGAAGAAAATCTGTTGTTAATTCAGGTTTTGCACCAAAGGCAAAGAGTTACATCTGGTGGCCTAAAGATTAAGGATGTAAATGATCTTCTTGACCGATTGGAAGCAGTTGAAAGCAGGTGAATTGATGATCTGTCTTGTATCATGCTATGTAACTAGTAATAACTAAATCGATGCTTCAATTTTGGAATCAGTGGAACAGATAATTGGATTAACTATCATGATTTGTATTATTTAAGCGGGCTTTGACATCTTTTATCTACTTCAAGTGCCAACTTATAATGTGAGTTATGTTGATCATTTCAACTTCAAGTGTCCTGTAACAAAGAACTGTAGGTTGATATGATCTACCAGCTATATTCTGCCGAGCCTCATTTTTGAATGAATCAACTTAGTAGTGACAGCTTGTTATTTTTCGATCACTACATTAAACATAAAAGTTTATATTTTTTCTTATACAGAATTCTGCCAAAATGTTTAGGATAAGAGCTTGTGAACTTGATACTAAATGTTTAAAGGTCTTCCAACTACTTAATAATTTGGAAGGCAAACATTGAATGTGTATCACAGATTCACACAAAGTATTACACATTCTTATTAGCAACTTTTTCTTAAGATTGAGGGGTTTATGCGTATTGTGTCTCTGGCTGGCTTATGGTGATATGCATCTTAGAATAAACAATAATATCAAGTTTGTAAATGACATGAATTGACAAATCATCCAAAAAAGATTAATCAAGGAAGAAGTCTGTGACCAAGAATGAGGACGAGCTCAGCAATTTCCTATAAATGCATCTCTATACTATTATTTAAAAAAATAAAAATTGGGATAGTTACTGTGATTAATCATAAAATCATGCTCAAGAAAATAGTTTGGTAACTCTGGAATAAACAGATTATATTTCTGATTTGGAAGAACAAAAGAAATCTATTGAGTAGGCCACTCCAATGGTTTTCAAAAGTAGCACTCTATCTATAAGCCACATCACAAATGAAAACAAGAAACAAGTATTCTCATTAACATGCAATGCAAACATAACCAATTAACTAAAGCTACATGTTAACTGAGAATAGAGTTGTCCTATAGTCTAACATATACTTCTAGGATAGCTGTGTGGGCAGCTATATTTAAGGATCTCCTCTAGTGGCAAGCACAATCAGGCCATGCATGTCATTCCCAATAGGTTAATCTCATTTTCACCATGAGATTACACCTTTTGAATCACATAGTTATGGATAGAAGGTGCTAATTTAGTTCCTTGAATCCTCATACCATAAAGAGTAAGGATTTAGAATTTGAGTGTGAAGTGCAATTCTTGTTCCTTGAGTTCTCAACTTCATTCATATCACTTCCATGGTATAGATCTGTCACCTGTGTATGAAGCAATATATGTTGAGAGCTTTATTAAACATTAACAATATATTGCTAAATCTATATTACATACACACCTTCTGTATTACCCCTTAATATTTTTCACATATTTCTTGTTAACCATGGTCAATCTGTGAATTCTGTACTTATTGATATGTAACTTGACACCATAAAGATGCCTTGATACTGATTCCTCTTGCTTTTTTTGGGTGTTTAGGCGAATCTATTTGTAATTGTGAAATTTGCACACCCATGCCAATTTCCATTTAGTTTTGTTCCCATTTTAAATGAATGGCTTAGTATAATCACACATTGACGAATGTTACAATCTTGTGTGAAACTGGGCTTAGATTCCCCATGCTGTTACTTATCCCCTTTTACACATTCTCTTGCACTTGGTTTCATCTTATCCATATTCACATATATTCCCACATATTTGACATTTATTGTGCCCATTATTGCCACCTATATCTATACATTCATTCTTTGCCTCGATATTACCATTTCCATTTCTAAAGTCAATCTCGCGAGTGTGGGAATGATCTTGCAGCAACAGATCTGATACCTGAAATCCCAAAGTTAAAATTCAAAACTGGTCAATTCCTGCCCAATTCACTAATTGTTATGAGCCAATTCCCGATTAAAGACATTTTTATTTGATTTATTGCCATGTACTCGTATTTAAAGCCATTCAATTTTATCATTTTTTACATCCTCTCATATCCACAAGCATTATTGACTATCATTTGCATTTAAGCAGCAAGCCAGCTAGGAGTTCTTCAATTGGAGCACCAAAAAAAAAATACTTCAATTGGCACACCTAAACAGAATCAAAATCTGTATTAAGTATCGCGCACATAAGCATGCTTGAAGATCATTATCTTGGATCCTTAGCATGATCTTAAAGCTAGTTTTTTCTTGGGTTTGACCTAGGAGAACTTGTCACCTAGTGATCAAGTAGCCCGCTAGAGGTATTCTTAAATACCACAAGTCTTTATAGGAAGACAGCCATTAGTGAATTTGGCAAATCAAGGGGCAGAGGCGTGCAATTTTTAGGATTAGATTTGTGGTTGTGGATGATCCAAATTTGTAGAGATGACTTGGGAAAAGTCACACTTTGTCTAGAACTCAAGTAGAAACACAAACAAAGATCTATCATTCCTAGTCTTGAGGCATTTTGATTTCAGTGCATCAGCAGATTTGTCCAGCATCATCATTCCTAGAGCTAAGCACCCCTATCTATGGCAATTAATTTACTAGCTCTTGGCGTTTAAATTAGCACCTCTGGAGTGCTGATTGTAAACGTTCAACTATTACAAATGTTTTGCAACATTTCTTTGTTATTTAAAGTGGAGAAGTCCCTCTCTGCTGATGTAATGCGTAAGGAAGGGAAAGAGTAAACTAAGGTCCCTATCTTTTTGTACTCATCGGTAGGACACAAGGGTGCACAAACACAATGCGCCGCAGCTAAATTTTTTCTTTGGTTTCAGCAGATCTTAACCACGACTATTCTAGCTTTTAATCTATCTTATATTCTCAAGGTAAACAAAGCATGAGGGCATAGGAGCGGGAATGGATTGGTTAGATCACTTGAATCCGCCGTCTCCTTAGAATATGGCTGAAGCTCTGAACTCTCGAATATACGCTGGGATAAGGTTTGATACAAGCAAACACTCTTTATGGTAAGTTGGATCTGAGACCTGCCAAGGAGGAGGAACCCCTATTTGAGGTATGGGCTAGGAAACAACTTACAAGAAACAACAAATTACGATGTCTTGGCCGACAAACTTGCTAAGGAGGAGGAACCCCTATTCAAAGTATAGGTTGAAAGACAATCCAGTAGACAACAACAAATGATAACCGTTAATAACAGATATCCAAGGAGGAGGAACCCCTATCCGAGGAGGGAAATGAAACAACAAGCTATTTAAATACAAAACATTGAAATGACTCAAATCTTTGGATCAAAATGTGAGTGCCTTCTGATTTTCTTCTTTAAATCTCTCCAACGAGTTACAAAGATTGGGACATGCAAAGGCACAAAATCATGCACAATTGCTCATCAAACCAATGAAATCTCATCCAAGAGTGAACAAATATTTGTTTTCAAAGCTATTGGCAACAATGGCGCAACAATTTTGCATAGCAAGTAAAGGTTAAACAAATAATGAGCCCAAGGCTCTTATTTATAGAACTCAAAGGAGTGGACAACCCCAAAATCTCCTTGAGTTAACATTGAGTTCTTGCCAATCAATTAGCAAGATTTATTCCTAAAAAGGGGGAACAAACAGTTAACTGGAAATCTACTTCAGTTAACTAAAACTAAACAAAAAGTCATCTGGAAACTACTTCGGTTGATTGAAACAAGACTAAAAGTGAACTTTAATACAAAATATCCCTCCAACATAGATATCCACGTTTAGTGGAGATCTGAGATCCACAAATTATGGAAGTTGATTAGACATCCTTAATCAGTGGGATTTGACAATGCATGATTTGTGGGATATGGAGTTAACTTGGAAAGGGGCATCAAGTTCACTCCAATTACATTAAATGTCCTCTTGAGTTGACTTGGAATGAGGCATCAAGTCAACTTCAAGTATCATAAATGCCAATTGGAGGGTAGGACGTCCTTCTTGGTGCCTTTACAACTCACCATTGGTCAACAGTGTTTCTATCCATTTGTTGACTTCTTAAGCTTCGGGGGAGTTAATGCTCTGCAAAATGATGACATGGCGCTTGAGCATTACTTCGCCTGTCGTGAGCTGATGTCCGAAGTCTATACATTGAGCAGTTGCCTCTTCGAACTTGGTTGATAAAGCTACCACCTTGGCTAGCTTGCAACCGTCTGGGTCATCAAGAAAG
This sequence comes from Sequoia sempervirens, assembly GCA_007258455.2. Lineage (NCBI taxonomy): Eukaryota > Viridiplantae > Streptophyta > Pinopsida > Cupressales > Cupressaceae > Sequoia > Sequoia sempervirens. Next base: position 14,805 of record VDFB02379546.1, on the reverse strand, counting down.
GTACTGTGGATGATGTCTCTGAACTGATTTTGTATAGTGACCATCTCAATGTATTCTCCTCCCTCGCGCTGATATTCTATGCGAGGGAGGATATTACCAACATTCTTGCGAAGTTGATAATATTGGCGACCACCCGTCTGTAGTCAATCAATTCTACTGAATGAGCGTCATAGGCTTTCACCTTGTACTCTAGCTGTTCTTTTCAAGCAAAGAGATGTTGGTTGTTTTCCTCGGAGTAGACTAATTGATATGCCAATTGCAAGTCTGCAATTGTGGTCTCGTCTTTTAGCCTCTTTTCTACAATTCTTTATTCTGATTGCTGGATCTCTGCACGAAGTCCATGCACGCTATCCCGTACCTGGTATAGATTTGCTAGTATACATCTACCTTTGATAACAAACTCCTCCACTTGATATCTTAAGTGTTTCTGTATGTTATCAACTGTTGATGATTTTGTTTTGCGGGGAGATCTAGCAATTCTGTTGGTAAGGCTGAGACGTTCGGGGTGCCATGCATCAAGCTGGAAATGTATGACCTCAATTGCTGGTTCTCAGCCTTTAAGGCTGCTTTGTCTTTTCCATCCTTGGCCATCCTTTCTTGTGCGCTCATCGAGGCGATTCCGAGAAGGTCTTCCTCCACCTATCGTGTAGTCTTTCCAAGGTTAAGTTTAGACAATGTGTAGTCTTCCACTTGTACCTTGTGTATGCTTTTCTCTACTGGTGGGGCAGCAGACTCTATGATGAGTTCACAAATGCATTCCTTTCCATGTGAACTTGCTTCTTCAACTTCTTTGCTGGCATGTCTTGTGGGACATGGTCGAATTCAGTGAAGTCAATATCTCAGCATGTTCACGGGAATCTTCAATCACCGGTGATTGTAGATCAAAGCACGAAAGGTCAAGAACGGAAGAATTTGAAAATCTTTGAAAATTGCTTGTTTGGCAAGAAAAAGCACCTTTTTTAGGAAAAGATGCCCAAGAATTCAAGCCATTGGATTCAGTTTTTAGGGTTTTTTGCTTCTAGTAACATCTCAGATTTGATTATACTCTGCAGTGAATCTATCAGCCAGGTCTCATTATCAATCAACAACTAGAATCAGGGATCAAACGAAGGCTGTTTACCAAGCAAAAGTTGAAAATCTTCAAAAATATCCTAACACTGGCAAGGTGGCGTCCAAAGTCAACTCCTAGTTACAAATTTTGAAGACTTTTCTCCCTCAAGGCGTCCCAAAATTGGTGGAGACTTTTCAGTTAACTGTCCATCACGCAAATTGACTTCTCAATTAGGGTTTTGGCACCCTAACTGATGCTTCCACCTCCAATTGATATTTATCAAGCATCTAGTCATCTATTCTTCTTTATTCTTTGTAGGTTGAAGAGCAAACACAAATATTTTCTCTCCAATGGCATTTGAAGGATCAAATAGAGGCCATTTTCAGTGTTCTTCGTATTTCCAGGTTCAAGTTGCATAGAAGGATGTTTTCCAAGACTTCATACTTCTAGGCGTCATTTTTCAAAGGTAGCAGTTTATAAATTTCCAGCTTTTGCCCCCAAATTCTTCTACTTCTATCTTAGGTTTTCTTGCATGCTCAAGCAATCTCGGTTTTTTCACAGATCTAACCTTTTGGGTTTGTTCAACATAGCATTGGCCACAAAACCCATTTGCCAGAATTTTCCAAAAAAATTGGCTCGCTGCTTCTAGTTTTTAGGGATTTTGCAAAAAGTCACCTTTTTTCAAAAACTAACAAACTGGGTTTACTTAGCACAAAGGCACCTACAAAACGCATGTGCTAGAATTTTTCTGGAAAAATAGCTTCTGCAGCTTCTGCCTCCAAGGGGTTGTTGCATGTCCAAGGAAAAACCATTTTTTCGAAAATCTAACATTCTAGGTTCGTTCAAAAAGATATTTTCAACAAAACCCACGTCTTAATTTTTTCGTAAAAATTGCCCCTCGGTGAAGCTAATTTTAGCCTCTGTAGAAAAAGCTGTTCAAATAGTGTCATGTGCCTAGTCATTCTTCCAGGTTTTTAGAATGCAGTTTGTTGTACCCAAAATAATTTTTTGCTTCAATAAGGCATTTCGATGAAAATGGTCTAAATCATGTAAAATTGTTGTCAAAAGTCCGTTTTAGGTCAAACCAAACATAGGCTTTTTATGGGTTTATGTCAAGGAAGATACTTGCAAATTTTTGAAAATTTGAAAATTAGGGTTTCGTAGCCTTGTTTTTAGGAAAACCCCTAAAAATAGGACCTTTCCAAAATTAGTTGAAAATGATTTTGATAGGATAATTTGACTTCACGATCACATTGGTGAAGACAAGATCACCAAAAAGTTTGTTTTACTCTGGTGGGTCTATTTTCATTTTTCAGGAAGAAAGATAGGACCTCCGCAGCCATTAATGGCAGAGTGGCCAGTACCATGTGGTGAAATCTAAGCCTCAAAAGCTTCAACAAAGAATCCATGGCGAAAGATGCTCTGCAACAGAGGGGATTTTCAAAAGTGGAAAATGTTGAAACTGACTAAGTTTGGAAAATGCATGCCTTGCTACCAGAAGGAGGCTACGCAGTCAAATGCCTTAGCCATTTCTCACTCACCTGTACACGCTGCATGGTGCAAGCGATTGCTACAGTGAACGCATTCGCATCGTTGGTAACATTGATCGAGTTAGTCGAGCTACAACGATGAATGCGAAGCATGAAGAGATGTGAGTTTTCAAGGAAATAATGAAGCTGCAGTCAAAAGTGCCCTTGCTGGCCAGGGGCACCCATGAATTCAAAGAATCAAAGACAATCATCAGGTTTTATCAAGGCAGTCATCTCCTTCATGTTTTTGTTGGCTTTTCAACACATAATCAAGCAAATTCACTTGATTCATTAATCACCAGCAAACATAAGTGAAGTCAGGAGATGTTGAAAGCAAATACCATCAAAGGTGGCAGTTAAACATGGGAAAAAGTGCCCCTATAGCTCAGGGGCGCCCAAGAACAAGATCCAAATGTCAGTTTTTGAGAAAGCTTGTCTTCAGGTGATCTCGACATTAGGTCAGCTTTGCAACAAACCTGTTCACTAGTCTGTGAGACACATCAAACGACGCCAACTGTTAATCGTTCAAGCATATAAAACGAAGGCTAAATTAGTGTACATCAAGGAAAAAGCTCCCCTATTGGCTAGGGGCGCCCATCATCTTGAGTCACCTATTGAACTTTTTAGCAACTGCTTTCTTCAAGGCATCTGCTCAGTATCCTTTTAGCTTTGTGATCAATCCAGTTGCAAGCTCACAGGACCTGTCAAGTATTCACAAATGATGATCAAGCTGAAAACACCGAAGTTGAAGGCGAGATGAAGAACACGAAGAATTGGTTAAATGTTAAGGGAATTGCACCCTCCTAGAAATAGGTGCCCAACTTTTTGGGCAATTAGATACAGTCTGCAATCTTAGTGACCTCCAAGAAGTCCTCCGTCTTGATCAATCTTAGCAATGACATCGTCAGCAAATTCAATAGATAAATCAAACATTTGACGACAGAGATTAAATTGGGTCAGCTCGTGAATGATTGCAAAGTAAGAATTGCATCACCAAAAGTCAAAGGCGCCCTTGCAGGCCAGGGGGACCCAAGGTTTTGAGACACCTAAATCAACTTTCAGGATTCGCGAAGCCAGTCATCCTTTCCGAGGTTGAACTGGTTATCCATCCCACGTTTCAGCAAGACCATCAGACTCATCAGTCATCGGTGATCTCAAATCAGAGCACTGAGGGTCAAACTGGAGGAATTGAAGAACACTCAAGAAACTGACTAAGTCTAGTGAAAAATGCACCTTCTTGGGAAAAGGCACCCAAGAATTAGAGGCATTAGACTCTGGTTTTGAGCTTTGCAGCTCCCAAGCACACTTCTTTAGAGTTGTTTCATCTTGACAATGGATTTTGACAACAACACCTCAGGATCATCTGAGCAATCAGAATCAGAGATCAAATGGAGGTACTTCGTCATAGAAAGAAGAATGAAAAATGTTCAACTCCTCAACTTGGACGCCTAAAGTCAAACTAGGCCTAGTTGACTGAAGTTAACAATTTTGAAAGCCTTTTCATGTCTAAAAACGTCCACAAATTAGTTGAAATCAGTTATGTGAACTCTAGATCAGGCAAATTGACTCCTCAATCATGTGTTGGTGCCCAAACTTGATGGATTATGTAGAAACCCTAGTTTCCCCAAAATCTCTATCTCTGACTGTTTTTAGGTTTTTTTGAATTTTTCTGATGTTTTTGCTTGTTTTTGAGTTTTTGCATAAATTAAGAAGAATGCGATTTTGCTTGGAAATAAGAAATAAATTCTACAAAAATTATTGAACTCCGTAAATTTCAAACCCTAATACAAATACTGAAACTAGATCATGTATTATTCTTCTGCAACTATTACATGGAAGATCTGATAATATGCAAAGTAAAGGCAATGATTTTTATTACATTAAGAACCTGATATTTGCAGCAGCTGAAGTACAATCTGGTACGGCTGAGATCATAAATGCCCTTTCTCCCTCTGAATGGTGGTTGCAGGTGACTCCAGTTATGTAGGCGCTTCCATTGATGAAGGTTTGAAGCCAATATAAAAGGCGTTTCTCTCAAGATGAAGAAACACGTCTCTTTGTGCAGGTACGGCCTGACAGGACAGTACGGCCTGTCAGAAACAGCATTAAATATGTACGGCCTCTTCAAATATTAATGTCCAAGTCTCTGTAAAGGGGGCGCCTAAATGAATAGATATGCTCTGAGTGCAAAACACTGAAAAGAACTCTGTAGTTAATGAATGCTCTGAAGCTCTGTGATTTCCTCTGTCTGAAGAAACCTCTGCTGCAATAAATCAAGTGGTATTTCACACCCTCTGAATTGCTTCCAGTGGAGATGGCTCGTTCCCCAAGGGAACTCGAAACCCTAAAGTGCTCGGATCAAAGTTGATCAGTTCTCAAATTCAATAATCTCATAATGGCACAATTCCCAAGGCAAATGCACTATAAGGCTGAAAAGTGCGATTTCCTTAAAGAATAGGGTTTCATTAAAATATTCACTTTTAATTCTTTTAATTTCTCCATAGTCTCAGCTGAATATTTTAATATAATTTAAATGTCAATTCGCTTCATGATGGCGCACCCCTCAAGAAGAATCACTTAAGTTATAATTTAATATTATAACTTTATATTATAATCATTAAATAATTAATATTTAATTAATACAATTAAATATTAATATTTCTCTCGTTACTCATCCATAATCCGATGCGAAGGCGGCGAACTTGAATTTACGCCGCCAAAAGTCATCTTGCTAAAAATAAGGGGTCCCGAGTGGAAAAAGTAGCAATAAAATCAAAGACTCTTGATCAAACCAATAAGCCCGGAAGTGAGCCTCCAGTGACCCTCTATCCAGATCGGCCTCGAGGGTCGTGTGATAGGCCAATCCTGTACTCCGAGAGATGTCACTGAGAAGGGGACATGACAGATTCAACATCAAATGCTATTAATCAAGTCTAGGCGTCATAATTCAACATCTTTCTTTTCACGATGAAGCTTAAGAACATATATTTTTCTTCTCCAACGTTTTTCTTGAAGATCTGGCAGAGGGTTTTTCAGTGTTAATGTTTTCATGAATAAAGTTGCATAGAGGGATAGTTCATCAAGGTCTACATTTCCAGGCGTAATTTTTCTTGAAGATCCAGAGAGGTAGTTGATAACTTCCAAACTTCTTGTTTTTTTCCTCTATTTTTGTCTTGGATCTTCTTGCATGTCCAAGAAAACAACAGTAATTCACAAATCTGACCTTCTGGGTATGATCAACACAACTTTTTCAGCAAACCCACATGCCAGATTTTACAAGAAAAAGTTGCCCTACTGCCCGTTTTTTAGGGTTTTCCAGAAAAAGCCATAATTTCAAAAATCGAACAAACAGGGTTTGTTCAACTTTGAAGCACCTACAATACCCATGTGTCAGATTTTTTTAGGAAAAATAAGCTTTTGCTGCTTCTGAAACTTCTACCTCGAAGGGCTATTGCATTTCCGAGGAAAAGTAACTTTTTGGAATTTCTGATGTTTTGGGTTCATTCAGAAAATTATTCCCAACAAAACCCACTTCTTAGAAATATTCATAAAAGGTACTTCTTGGCGAGGCTATTTTTAGCAGTTGTAGAAAAGTTGTCCGAACAGTATCGTGTGCCCAGTCAATCTTCAAGGTCTTTAGAATGCAGTTCTCCCAAGTCGAATACAAGACCAAGACGGTCTTACTCGATGACTTTTTGAAGACGACTGACACTGATCTACATCGGGCACACCTAGAGGTCAGTTTGGACAGATTGACAAGCATAGGCACTTAAAGTCCACAGGTTCCATATGGTTTCACCTCGTATATCTAATGGCCTTCCAAGGCTAGTTTAGAGGGTTGAATACCCTTGGAGCTTTGCGTGTGCAGCGGGTTTGTGTACATTTCTCATATCTAGAGTGTTCGCATTCAAACTTAGCAGTTTCATTATACAACACTCTTTCATTGAGAAGAATCAAGAAAAGCGTCAAAAGCGCAAAGCTGCTGGAGAAACAAAGGTCATCACTCTAGTAATGGAGCCGCCAAAGTTACCAAGAGCAGATTTGAGTGGCGAGGAGATGCTACGATGACACATCATCATCCTGTGAAGGATTAATTGTCTAGAGGCAGAAGTCAACGACTGGTTAGAGGAATTGATAACTAGAGTTGATGAGGTGTAAACTCTTAGTTAGGACGTCCTACCCCTCCAAAATAGCATTTATTACACAAGTTAATTTGATGCTTCTTCCAAGTTAACTCATTATCCCATTGATCATGCATGTCTATCTCCACTAATCGTGGATGTCTATTTTGGAGCCACTTTTGTATTTGGAGTTCTCTTTTAGTTTAGATTCAGTTAACTGAAGTAGGCTTCCAAGTTAACTGTTAGGTTACCTACTTTTAGACATAGGAATAAATCTTGCAGATTGGCAAGAACTAGGTGTTAACTCAAGGAGATTTTTGGGTTGCCTACTCTTTTGAGCTTCTATAAATAAGAGTCTTGAGCTCATTGTATTTTTAACTTTACTTCATGGTAGCACAACACTGAGCTAAAAAGCCTTTGACTTTGTTCCTTTAGTATATGTTCTTGAATCATATTTGTTATAGTTAAACAAGAAGTACAACTTGCATTCTCTCTATTTAGATAGGTGTGTTCAATCCATGTTCATGTATTCTTGGTTGATCGCTTCATGTGTGATTGTCTCTTTGACATAAGTTGCTGTCCCAAAGTGTAATCTTTGATCGAAGTTGGGATAATAAATTAGGAGAGCCTTGGGCCTTGATCTAAAAGTCTCAAGATTTGTCATTGTATGTTGTTCTTAATAATCTTTCTTTTGATCTACACCTCGGAAAGAGCATTGTCTCTCCTTGGGAATCTAGAGAGTAGGATTATCATTATTTGTTGTTTCTTGTAGTTTACCTTTCAGCCTACACCTCGGAAAGGACATAGTGCCTCGTTGGGAATCCTGAGATCTAGCCTACCGTTTGAAGATTACTTGTGTGGATTCTATTTCGGTGTAAATCTGGAAGTTTAGAGCCGTCATATGCATTTTGAGAGACAATTCGTCTAAGTGATCGAACCATTCCATTCCCACTCCTATGCCCCTCTTGCTTTGTTTATCTTGAGGAGATAGGATAGATTAAAAGTTCGCTTAGTTGTAGTTAATATTTGCAGAAACTAGAGAAAACCTTAGCTGCAACGCATTGTGCTTTATGCACCCTTGTGCCTTGCCGCTGAGTAAAAAGACAGGAACATTAGTTTACTTTACTTTTTATGCAAACATCAGCAAAAAGAGGGAGCGTCCCCTCCTAATTTGAAGAGCAGTTACTACACATTGTGCATAGCTGTCCATTTCCAATAAGCACTCCAGAGATGCTAATTGAAACTCCAAAACAGTTCTCCCAAGTTGAATTCAAGACTAAATCAGTCTTGCATCATGATTTCTTGAAAATAACTGAGACTGATTTACATTGAGTACACCCCGAAGTTGATTTGGACAAGTTGGAAGGCATAGATGGCATCACAATGCAAATTATTGAGCAATCTGGGTTGCTTGAGGCAACCTCATTTCCCATCTTAACGTTGTAAAGTGCCGTGCGAATTTTTGCTCTAAACTTTTTGTTTTGGCCCCCTTGAAATTGTGTCCGACACTTGATGTGTGAGCTGATTGTATGCTGTTAATGCTGATTGTTTGCTGTTATAGTTGCTGATTGTTTGCTTGGTTTGAAGGGAACTCTTTTCATCACACAGTGGTTAATGTTATGCAAATAGTTAACAGCATCGTACTGAGTATATTAGAACCTATTACAAGATAGCTGTAAGCAAGAAACAAGAACAGCATTTGCTAGAACAAGATTGCAGACTTAACAGACTCTCATAAATTTGGACCAGATTTCCCCAGACTCAGTAAATTCAGCTTCATCACTTGATTCAGCTTCATCACTTGATGACAATATGGAGAAGTAAGATTCAGCTTCATCACTTGATTTTTCATCCTTTTCTTCATGCTTGTTCTTGCCCTTTTTGGATGCTTTGAATGAGACTTCCTTTTGTGGTGATCTTCCTTCAATCCTCATCTCATAGGCAGCAAGGATACCATGTAATTCATCCTTTTTCAGTTGGTCTAGATTTGTTAGTTCTTCCAATGCTGCAACTTTGGCCTCAAATTTTGTAGATAATGATCTTAGAATCTTATCAACAATGAAGTTATCCTTGATCTCTTCACCAAGTCCTCTCATGATATTTACTGTTTCATCAACACGAAGAAAATATGAATTAATATCTTCATCATCCTCCATTTTGAGAGTCTCCAACTTTCTTCTATGAGTTTGCAACTTTGCCTTCTTAACTTTTGCATCTCCTTCATAAATATTTTGAAGTTTGTCCCAAATCTCTTTTGCTGATTTGCATCTCATGACTTTTGTAAATTCAGAATCGGTTAAGCTGCAAAGAAGGGCATGCTTTGCTTTTGCATTGTTTTCACTTCTCTTTTTGGCTGCTTGATCCGTTGGAGGGGTAGCTGGAGGTGAATACCCATCAACAACAGATTGCCACACATCAAACCCAAGTGCATTCAAGTATGCTTCCATCTTGATATTCCAAAACGCATAATTAGTCCCATCAAAGATGGGTGCTTTCATAGTGTTGCTTAGATTTTTCATATGTGCTCTTAAGGATCTCCTTCAAGCGATTAAGCTTTCAAGAAGGACCTTGCTCTGATACCAATTGAAGAGCACAAAAGATTTACTGAGGGGGGGGGGGTGGGGTGAATCAGTAAATCAATCTCAAACTTTTTATTTCTTAATCCTTTTAAACTTGTTACAAACAACCTTTTTGATTTGAATCAATTTCCCCAAGTTAACACAACTTTATTGAAATAATAATTTTTCAAAGTAGGCACCAACCTACAATTTTACAACTAGATGATTTAGTAGAATGAAGCCTACAAGGAACACCTAGACCTCTATAAATTTAGTAGACACCTACCTACAAGGAGCACCAACCCCTAATGCAAGGCACCAAACCTTGACTTGATGGATGTAAGATAACTGCCTTCAAACAGATCTGCACTGTCCCTATCCTCCAATCTGCTTTATGTGATGAAAAATATCACCCTAGACTCACACAAGAAGATGGAACTCTTGACTGAACTGCTTATTCTCTACAACCACACTCAGCAACCTTGATGTGAAAGTCATTTATGTATGTTGCCCAACCATTGCAACCTTTTGATGAAGAAACATATCTATACTTGTAGCCTTTCAAAATCTGTCCCTTCAGAAATAAATCTGAATTAGTTTTACTTAACCGAATCCCATGATGTTTCTTTTCTATATAATATACTTTTGCATTATATTTAATTATTAAATCTGTTCGACTTTTTGAAGTTTAGACGTATCTTTCCAATGAAAAGACATGCCATTCATGAATGTTTATTTAATAATAAATCACTTCTCTTTTAGAATCGTGCTTGTTAGAGAATAGATAAAACACGTCTTTTTGAAACACGTATTTAAAAAAGCGTAACTCTTTAGAACACGTCTTTGATTTGGAGATGATCATGTCTTTTGGGGATGATTAATCACTTTCATTTATTTGCAAGAGACGCCTTAGATTATGACTTGTTAAGAAGTCAAATCGGTCCATGACAAACTGTCAGGAGCTGAACATGTTTTTTTTTTTAAAACTTTACCAGACCTCTTAAAAAAACGTCCTTTCAAACCAAAACACGTCTTTTGAAAAAGACGCATCCATAAACTTTTATTACCCAATGTTTGTCTTAAACAATCTCAACATTTCATTGATCATGCCTTCATCAAATCGTTCTTTAGTTTTACCAAATCGTTCTTCATTTTGTAAATGTCTTAAATGATCAGATTTAGAACTTCGATTAACTTTTCTTCACCTTTTAAAATGCCTTAAATGGTCAGATCGATTTTGTGAGAGAATCTGATGGATATTCAAATCTGAGCATGATGAATATTTAAATCTGAGCATGATGATTATCTGGAATAAATTTCCAGCCTGTTCTATTTGTAACTCCAATAAGATATTTAAATCTTATTCAAATCTGAGCATGATGAATATTTAAATCTGAGCATGATGATTATCTGGAGTAAATTTCCAACCTGTTCTATTTGTAACTCCAATAAGCTTTATCTTATTGCTGATCATTGTACCACCCTTGATGTCCTTTAGTGAGATCAACAATGATGAGAACTCTTTCACTTTCAATCTGCCTTTGATATTAATGACTACGTTTGTCTGCATATTTGACATCAATGACAATATTTCCAACAGTTTGCTTGGTTTGAAGGGAACTCTTTTCATCACACAGTGGTTAATGTTATGCAAACAGTTAACAGCATCGTACTGAGTATATTAGAACCTATTACAAGATAGCTGTAAGCAAGAACAAGAACAGCAGTTGCTAGAACAAGATTGCAGACTTAACAAACTCTCATAAATTTGGACCAGATTTCCCCAGACTCAGTAAATTGACTCAGAGCTGTGACTCCTCATGAAGCCAATGACAGAAGAATTAATACGTTCTCAATAATAGTATTTAGACTCTTAGATGGACCTTTTCACTGCAAGAATATGAGCTGCTAGGGGATGAATACAGTCAGCAACTTACTCTCAGGTCTTATGTGTTCCATCTGATTATTAGGGAGCAATACTACACTCTAATAAGACCATAGCAATCTTTCAAATCATGGACCATGCAATATATGATATACATTTGTCAATAAATGTCATAACAGGATTCTAAGACACCTTTTTGTGCATCATATAGTCTGAGTTTAATGAACAGCAGTTACAAGAGCTACAACAGATGTAATGCTAATTTCTGGGTAAGATTCAAATATTTCCACATGTACAGCAGTATATGATTCTCATTTGCAATACATTCAACTGATCACAGGCAATTTCTGGACACTAACATGGACCAACCAGGCTTGAACATAACCTAAGTCAAAACATAAACTTACAAGTTGTTCCAGCTATTCCCAGAATGGTATCCTCAGCCATGGGTGCCTTTATCAAACCTGGGATTCGTGATTTCTGATCTGAGCAGGCTAAGCTTCTGGAAAATGATGCTGATCCATGCCTGAAAGTGCCTCGAACCAGTCGTATCTTCATAGGGCAGGCGTCTGATTTTGGTACTCCAAAAACGCCACTCCTAAACCCTAAACCGACCACGTCCTAGCTTGTGTGAGGTTCAGGAAATGCTTTAGCCAGAAAATCGCGGCCCTTCATTTACCATTCAGTTCCTTCAAAAAACCACGGCTGCAACTAGTTTGTTGCCGAGAGTGAGGCAAAGGATTTGCAGATGAATCCGCCTACAGCTTACACAATAACCTTCGAAGAGTCAACCATAGGAACCATCAAAACTTCAACGGAAAATAACCACGAAGTCTGATATTGCCACCATCTTCATTTCGCCTTTGGCCAATATTTGTCAATAACGTATTCTTTCCGAAACCCAGGTCGAACCAGCTAGGAGATGATATTCCACATTCGAAACTGGCCTGAAAGTCCTTTAAAACCCTAAGCGCAGCATGCTTGTGTTTTCCCGTGAAAGATAATTGCATTCTTCAAAAGTGCGAATGAATCCTTCTTGCTTCTCTTTTGTATTCTTTCATTCAAAAGAAACCCGTGACTTTTAGGCAAAAGAGGTTTTAATATTTCAATTTCAAAACATAAAGTGACATCTAAAGTCAATTTGAATAATATTTCATTTTGTCACTTTGAAGAATTTACCCAAGTCACTTTATAAAATATATTTTATAATCACTTAATATCACCATAGGGAATAATTTTGAACTTAGGCAATAATTAAGTAATTAAATAAATGACTCCCTATTTCCGTCAATTGCCTGCGGGAGTAAAAAAAAAGGCAACGAGGCGCGCAAGGAGGCCTAGCTTGAAGGGGACATTACAGTCCTCCCTTCTCGCAATTGCTTGTCCTCAAGCAATTGTAAGCTTGGGTGCTGAAGAATCTGCTCTTGCTTCCATGTGGCATCCTCGGCTGGTAAATCTTTCCATCTCACCAAATACTCCTTCACCACCCTGTTCCTCAACCTCCTCTCTCGCGTGTCTACAATCTCCTCAGGGACTAGGACCAACTTGAAGGCAAGGTGGCACATCTATTAGCTCAGTTTGAACAAGTTTATTGAACACAAAACAGAGTCGATCTAACTAAGGAAAGAATTCACCATTATAATTGCATGAAACCCAAGTGGCCAAACAATTCATCATAATAGCAAAAACGCATGAACAGATACAGAATGAGCAATATTGAAGGCAAGGTAGGCACATCATATATTTCTCTCTCGTGCAAAAGTTATGTACAAATGAGCAAAAGATCTTATTTATAGACATCGAAAGGTGTAGGGAACCCTAAAATCACCTTGAGTCAACTATATCCTGCAATGCATGCAAGATTTATTGCTAAACCCTAATAAAGGCGACTATATAGTTAATTGGAAAACTACCATCAGTCAACCGAAACATCTAATCTAAAAATGAACAATTGTGCAAGCATGCACGTCCTTATTGAAAGCGTGTTAACTGGAACACTACCATCAGTTAAAATAAACCCTAAATAAAACTCCAGGTGAATAAAGCTGATCTTAGAATAAATATGCATGAGATGAGACAGGGAGTTAACTTGAGAAGGTAACGTCAAGTTTAACTCTTGTGTATAATGTCTATTCTGAGAGGTGGGAACTGAAGTCTACTAGCCGTGATCTCAAGCAACTAATCCCTCAACGAGATTGTTAACTGCATCACTGTCTGGAGCTTTGATACTCTGTCGAAGAATGCTATGCCTGTGCAGCATGTCTTCACCAGCTGTGATCTGGGACTGCAGTTCACCTCTGCTCCTTGTTGCTTCATCGAACAACGCTGACGTGACTGTAAGCTGATTAATCTTACAGCCAACGGTCTCCCCACTGAAAATAGTATGAATGAGTGGTTGGAGCTCTGATTGAACATCAGTAAGCTCAACATACACACCACCCTCAATCTAATATCGACACGACAAGCGAGATATTAAGGTCCTCACAAACTGCAGTGCACTAGTAACGTGCTCTCTACTCTCAGCCAACTTTGATGCCATTGTTTCCTCTATCTTTGCCTTGAAAACCAACTGTGTTTTCCAAGAGTAGATAGCTTCCTTATCTTTTGCATCTGTGATTGATTCATATGCCATACTCGGGTGAGCAATCATAATTTTGTCCCGGGGTCTATTAATTGCCATGTCTTGCTCCTCATCCTGGAGACGAAGATGGAGCTCTCGTGCATTGTACCGCAACTGATATAACTCTGGAAGCATAGAATGACCTCTAGCAACAAACTCCTCCTCCCATTCCTCCAAACGCTTGCCATATGCAACTAAGTGATTAAGTTGGCCCTGTTCTGTTGGAGGCTCAAGCATCGGCGTGAGTGTGGCGGTAACATCTGACCTGTGTACAAGGCTAGAAATATACTGATGAAGCTGTCTGATTTCAGCCTTGAGGGCTGCCTTATCTTCTCCGTCCTTCAACATTCTATCCCTGGCACTGTCTGTAGCAACCTGTAGGAGATCAACCTGAGTCTGGCGTGTGCTACGACCAAGGTTGACTGTGATAACCTCGAAGTCCTGAGATTCCAACTCTTCCAAGCTTTTCCCCTGTGGAGGTATAGTAGTCTCGATGACGATCTCCATATCAGTATTCCCCTCTCTACGTGGACCATGTTCTTGATCCTCTTGTTTGGCGCATCCTGATAAACTTGATCAAAATCTGAATGATTAAGAACATAGAATGGTTGCCTCCTCTTCCTTCCCAGCTGCGCCTCAACCCAAGACTGGTCTCAGCTAATGCTACTGGAAAGATTTGTACTAGCAACAAGAGGTTGTGATGAGAGTGAATATGTAGAACAACCACTGCAAGATGGGGAGTCTAAATCCAATTCAATATGAATTGGGGCTGGTGACTGCTCCGGAACTGGTATAGGAACTTGAGGCTGAACCTCAGGCACTGGTGGATTCTGAACTGGCCTCTGAACTGGCTCTGTGATGGGCTGTCTATCAGGCTTCGTGTGTGTATCAATCGCAAGCACTTTACCTTTTGAATTGTTTGGCGCTTGACCTTTTTTAGGAGGGTTACTCCTCTTCTTCTGTTTTGGTTTTGATGAGGAAGGTCGCGAAGGATTCACCATTGGCTGCTCTGCTCTAGGCACACTTACCCTCCTGGTCTTC
>VDFB02379545.1:0-40827 GCA_007258455.2 Sequoia sempervirens | reverse complement strand
TTTTGGTCTATATCTATTCTATGGGATTAGGGCCCTTCCCTGCTTATCTAATCAAAAACAAGAAGGGAGCAGTACAAGGAGTAGAAGTTGCAAATAGAGAGAGTGCAGATTGGTTACGAATGAGCAAAGCTAGGAGGGCCGTTATGTAAATTTGTTTTAGACTTTTATTTAAATGTTGAATTGAAATAAGATAAGCAAATTTTGTGTTGCAATCTTTTATTACTTTTAGGCAAAGCATTGTCTATGTGTATGAGTTTGTATATTGTGGAAGTTTGTTTGAGAGATGGGAGCACCCTCTTCCTCAATCTCAAAGATATATTACTTTATAGAATAGGAAAACTATGTGTTCCAAAGGAATACAATCTTCTACTTATGATGGAGATGCATGCCTCCAAATTATTAGGTAATTTTTGTGTTATAAAAATTATTTACCCTAAAGTAAGTTACCTAATTGAAATCCTCATTTAGAAACCATAATGTAAACCTAGTTTAAATATTCAAACCTCCTATATTCTAAACCTAATGATATCACATATCCCTCAACCTCTTCCCTTGTAGAATCCTTAAGAAACTTCCTCATCAACCATCCTAAAGAGCTATAAAAAGTGAAAGGTATGAGACATAATGTCCATTCTCTTTCCTCTCTACAACCTAGTTCCCCTTCCTTCATTCTTCCTTCCCAACCCACCTACTCTCACTTTCCTACCACTCAGTGTTCTTTCACCCAAATTTCTATTCCTATTCCTTCTCATCCTACTAACATCCTTGCCATTTTTTCTCTCTCCTATTGGAATCTTAACTTTGATCTCACCCTTTGGCCAAATACTTTGCCTCCTAATCCTATGTTCCACCCTCTCAACCCTTACCATTCACTTATCTCACCTATTTCTCACTTATCATTACTACCATTCCTACCCATTTTTGTACTCACATCTTATTTTGTTGAAGTCAACATCTCCCACCATTAATGTCCCAAACTCCACTATTGACCTTGTCCTTTTCCAACTAATTAAAGACATGGGATCAACACAATAAAAATGAACCACTCTCCAATTATCTTCTATGTTATAGGATAAAAACCTAGACCTCCTCCATAACCCTCTTTCTTTAGCCATCATATTTACCCAATCCCAATATAATTCATTATCCCAAACTTAAAATGTATAATGGGATACACAATTCATAGATCGACATGTGTTGATCATTAGACTAATGATAAATTTCTACTTATTTAAATTTACATACCATTAAGAAAATGGATTTGGAATGATTCTACTCTTTATTTATCTAGAACTATATATATTAGTCTCTCTAGAATTAGATTATGTATATTTTCATGGAATACAAGTGCAATTGAACATAAGCCTACAAGTTAGTTTTGCCATCCTTGTATATTGTAGATAAAGGCCAAATCAGAAGGTGATGAATTTAATCTTTCTTACCAATTCATTCTCTCTCTTGAATTATCTTATATTATTCCTAACTCTAATGTATATAGGGTATTTATTGGGAATAATTTCATCAAGATTCATGATTAAATTCTCTTACATAAATATCCCTTTTGTTACACACTAGATACTACCTAAAGTCTTATTTTTTATATATGGTGCTCAAATTTTGAATCCATCTCCTCCACATCTAATGCCCCTACTTCTTCATTGGCTCCATATTTTATCAAACAAACAATAGTCTTGTAAATAAGAATCCCAATAACTTATTTGATCCTAACTCCATCCTTAAGTCAACCATTAAAAAGTTTACCCAAACCTTGCTTCATCTTCCTCATCTAAGCTAGCCTTCTCCCTTCATTCATGTGGTAACCATTGATGGATGAAGCTATATTATCCCTTATATTTCATCCTTTGTCAATTCCTCATCCATAACCTTATCAACCTCCCTTATATTAAACCCTTCAATCCCAAACTCTACTTACCATAATTTTATGATCCCAAATACTATTACTATTACCACCATATCAACAAAATTGACATGAAAAGTTAGGTTTATGTTTCTATGATAGTTAATCTATGATATTATTTATAATAAGATAATCTAGGTCTAAGGGATCTTAATTTTATCATTCAATAAATTAGAGTTATTATGAACCCTTATTTCAAATTTGAATATTTTCACCAACCCCTTTCCTCAATACTTAATTTTCAACCATGTTGATGTGGTTGTATCTTTCTCACCTAGACCCACTCCACCTCTTTTATCACCCTAATAACATCCTCAATATATCGCTCTCCTAAATTTATCCATTTTTTATTGGATATATATAAAGTTCCATTAATGGTGTACCATCTCATTCCCCTCCTCCTAACTCCTCATCCATCCCAAATAGATCCCCTTGGATCCTCTTTCCATTAATATCCACCTTATTCATCACCCTTATATTTCCAAATTACATTCTACCCTCGAGATATTCCTCATAATAGACAACATGGTCTTATGTATAATCAATATATTATTATTTTCTTTAAATACTTACATGTCAATGGTGTCTTAATGGACCCTACTTGTATATTTGATATAGTTACACACTTGAACTTACCTTGTTAGTTTTCCACATTAGATCAAGAAACCTAGCCTACCTTGACAATATCATTGAGATGTGTCAATAGTGTCCACATTAGAACTATTAGGGATATTACCTTGTTTGTCTCTATTGGGTTTACATTAAGTATATGTTTTGTTCAAAATAATTCCCTCCAATGATCATTTTCATTTGGCTAACCTCTTTCTAATTTTTTTAATTTATTTTTTGATACGTAAGAGTTGTATTTATATTATTAAAATAAAGTTTACAAACATTTGCTAATGCAGGAAATCACCAAAAGCCATGATTTCCATTCAGATTTAACTGCAACCACCACCCAGCTAAACACCCATCCAAAAACCTTTGAGGAAAAAACAGAGAGGATCCTCAAACCATAGCCCCTTTGCAAACCCAACCACTTCTCCCTACTGATATTGAAAACCACCACCCCTACACCACTACCTATCATACTCGGAAATAGCAGATAATCCCATCCTTTACAAAATTTACAAAAACTAGTCTTCTAATATTAACTGCATGACCCATACCCGATCTTTACCAAGACAAAGATAGAACATATTAACCAAACCCTAAACATATCCATACTCATAGAAAGCCATTGGCCTCAGCAAAGGGCTGAAATTCCACAATCCAATCAATGTCCTACACAACCATGAGCCCAAAAATCATTTTCATATACTCCACAACCATGACAATGATCATTTGATGCCTCATGAGAGCCGAACCCTTCGAATCTAGTAGAAAAGGAAAAAAATTCATCGCCTCATCTGTATTCCTCAACAACTCCAAGTCACCAGGACAGGGAATACCAGTCCCCACAATGGCAGTCTTCAACACCTTGTCCACACCCAACAACAAGTCCTTTTTGAAGACCTTTTCTAGCAACACCTTAGCCTCCAACTTCGACACATGGTTGTATAAAAGAGATGCCAGGAACCTGGAAGTGACATATGTATTGTCCCTTCCAAACTCAGTTCTATTTACATTCTCGAAGCCCAACACCATTTTCACCGCCACAACTAGCAGGTGATCAATATTAAGCATAATCCTTTTAAGGTGCTGGTCCGTAACCACCCTAAATACCATTTGACAAGTTTTGGCACCCAAAGAGATCAATGTGTTCGCACCAAACCACACCAAACCCTCCATAGAGACTTCAATTATGAAACACGAGCGCCCTGCCATCACAAAGCTCTTCCACACACTTGACAATACAAATGCTACATGAAACACATACCAAACTACCAGAGCTAGGCTTAAAGCAGTGGCCATCACATCCACCTTGGCTACATTTAAATCCAAACAAGTCACTAGAATTCCATCATTAATCAATACTTAACTGAGAATGTCATTAATGCCATGACGCTACACATGAGAGAGGTTGTCCTCCTCAAATGCTATACAAACTGCTCTGTTGTGTATCACATCGATGTATGAACTGGTACTCATAATCCGACACTCTATCAACAACCACTCCTTGTTTTAAGTGCCCATTATGGGCTCCAACTTGTCGATCTTCACTTGGAAACCCTACTAGCATGTTCATCCAGGGTGGACAACTATGCACGACACCCTTGAGAATGAGCTCTTAGTTGTCTAGGCCCAACAATAACCCACCACACCCTGTCCACTTCACCCACCATGTGCCCTTTGCCTCTCGTGGAGGGATGCCCTCCCTTCCATCCACAACCTCTTTCTAAATTTTAAGTTAAAATATAAAGTTCATTAAAATTATATAAATGATATATTGTTTCACTCTATAAATTAGAAATTTTAACATTGGGTTAAAAATGTGCCTATTAGACAGATCTAATTTGTGATCCTATGATACTTAATTAATTAAAAGAAAAAAATAATTTACAAAAAAAGGTTTATAGTGATTTCATTTATTTTATTTTAAAAATTTAAAATTATGATGTTTTTTTTTGGAAAAAGGCCAAAGGCCTGTAGATATATTAATAATAATAAAATTTACAATAGGTAATAGTTTATATGATCCCAAAAGCACCTTTGTACAATGATAAACTATCTACCAACCCCTAGTTTGCTATTGAAAATGAACTGAATATACAAAATATTCAGAAACCCATAATAAAAACTTATTTTTGTGTCTTGAAACTTAGACAAATTTAGGCTTGAAGGAAGAAATATGAACTAAAAACCCTTGCACGACCCGTGGACTTAATTCTCTCTTGGGACTTCTTGCGCTATGGAGATAATGTTTGGAAATAGGATCCTGCACCCATCTTTCTCGAGCTAACTCTGATCTATATTTTCTGAATTAGTTGCTCCAAAACTTGGTGCTCCAGAAACTATTGCTTCGAAATTTTGGCATCAACAACAACATTCTACTTGGTCTTTACATTCTTAATATCAAAATTATAGGCATGTATCTTATAGATCCATTGCTACTTCTGCTCATTAAGATCTTGTTATTCTGATACCACTGAAATATCTCTATCCAAATTTGGACCATTTTTTCTAAAGTTGTTGTTCTAGAACTTGATGCTCTAGAAATTGTTGTCCTGGAAATTCTTCAAAAACCTTCATTGTAAAATTTTAAACTGATGCTTGTGGCTGAAGTTGTGGCTTCCTTTATAGATATTGCACTGACTTCTGGATATGCTTGCAATTCTATGCCATTATACACAAAAATTCCTTTCCCATTACAACCCATATTCTACAATTTGTCTGCCATGCCATTCCCCTCTTTGTAAGTGTGTGAGATGATAAAAACTTGAAAATTGTCCTTAAAAAGCCAAATTTTCTGTAGAAAATATTTCAAACACCAACTGTGTGCCTTTCTCTCCTTGCAAGCATTGATTATAATTAAGGAATCCCCCTTGATATGAATTTGTGCAATACCCTATTGAGGAAAATTTCCAATCTTGCTAGGACTGCCTGAGCCTCAGCCACATTATTCATGCCCACTGGGAGTGAAAATGAGCTACCCATTATTAATGATCACAGAGTCTTGGATACAAATTCCTACCCCTAAGATGCCTGGGATACCTTTGGAAGTACTATCAAAGTTAAGTTTGAAAAAATTAGAATGTGGGGGCTTCCATTTGATTTCTTTTATGTTCACCTTCACTTTGCTATTTTGATGTAAGCCTTCTACAAATGACAAAATTATGTTCTTTCAACTCTTTAGAACAGATTCATCCCAACTTGTGAACAAGGAGGACAAGTTCTTATGTTTCAAAACATAAGCATTAACCACTTTTGAAACTACTTTTTCAATCTTGACTTTGACGACCTCAATTGAAGAACTTTATTTCCTAAAAATGTGTAAATTGTGTTCCCACTATATATTCCATATTACTAGTGGTGGAATAACTTGCCATACAACTAAAAAAAAAGAGGTTTTATACAATAATGGCCAACTCTGGAAGATGTCCCAAATAGAATTTGGCAAAGGGTTGCATAAGTTTAGCTTGCTCTTTACAAAAATTCAACATTCTTGTGCAAATCTGCATTGTACAAACAAATGGTCTACATTCTCCTGCTCTTCCTCACATAAGGGACACTTGAATGGATCAGCAATACTCAGTTTATTTAAGCGATCGCTCATTAAAATTCTCTTTCGTAAAGCTAACCATGCAAAACTCCCAGCTTTTAGAAGAATCTTATTGTTCCAACAAAATGAATAAGCCTTTTGTGAAACCAACTATTCTCTTCACTGGATTAGAGCTTTATATCCTTGCTTCATTGAGTAGGAGCCCTCTTTCAAAGGAGCCCACAAAATCTTATTAGGCTTTCCTGAAAAGAAACTAATTTTACTTTTTAGAATGTCTTGAAGCAATGAAAATTGATTGGAAGAAAGAGATGAATCCGATTTTTTTTTCCAGATTACTTTACCTGTTAAGCCTTCTGTTGAATGTACATAATCTAGAAAATTTTCACCCCATTCTCTTGAAAATACCTCCCTTACCTGTTGTAATTCCTAAATGTTTTCTAAAGGGGGCTTACCATTCCATGAGTCCTCCCAAAACTTCACACTTTGTCCATCATGAATTTCCCATGTAATGAATGAAGTAATAATCGATTTGCATGACATCAAGAAATTCCACATGGTTGATCCTAAAGGCAGGTTTGAAATGGTAAGAATCCTCAAGGGGTTTGAAGTGTCAAGATACTTAGCCTGCATTAGCTTGCACCACTTCGATTTAGGTTTTGTGTACATTTTTTATACTAACTAATTGGCCCCAAATGCCTTATTCCTGATTGAGATATTGTGGATATCTGCTCCTCCTTGATATTTTTCCAATGCCATGCTGTCCAAGAATATTAGAGGCACTTTATCATTCATATTACCCTTCCATAGAAATTTTCTAATAATTCTCTCAATTTCAAGGATAACAGTCTTTATCACCTTAAGAACTGCCAAAAAGATCACATAATGATTGGAGCCAACAAGAGGTAGGATTTTAGATTCCAAACTCTGCTACGCTAAAAACCAGTTTGGAGATACCAAAAACCTATCTAATCTTTCAACAATTTGTAAGACACCTTTTCTACGATTCATCCAAGTGTACTTCCCTTTGGATGGCAGAATATCTTTTAGAGCACTGGTGAGAATGAAAGAATTGAAATCTTCAATCACTCTCGATGGCAGACTAATACCTCCAAATTTTTTCTATAGTGAAACAATGACACTAAAATTTCCTCCCAAAATTACTTTTGCATCACTCATGCCATTCAAAAGATGAGTTCTTTCATCCCATATCTCTTTCTTGTCTATTGTTGAATTGGGCCCATAAATATTAAACAACCAATACTTTAGGATAAATTTAGAAACCTCAATCAACTGCTAATTAAACTCATTCCTTGTTGAAATAAAATTTACTTCTTTAGGGTTCCACAAAGTAGCCAACCCTCTAGAGCCCCCCTGAGCTGGAGAGTAAGTTGATTTCCACCTTGTCCATTTTTATAGGGAGGTTTCATATGACTGTATTGAGAGTTTAGACTCTTGAAGTAAAACAATATATGCTCCACAAGCATCAATTTGGTGCTTTATATGAGCTCTCCTGTTAGGGGTATTTATGCCCTTGAAATTCCACAAAAATGATCTTCATTGTGCTCGAGGAGAGTAGCATGCTCTCATCGGGCATTTGTTTGGAATAGAGTCATAAAGGGTTTTTTGAAGCCCTACTTCAATCTCCTCTTTCAGCTTAGCCAAATTGGATTTCCTTCCCCACTACCCTGGCGACTTCTTCAGAATTACTTGAGAAGGAGTTTGGGATATGGTCAATAACTTTGAATAATTGTATTTTGCTTCTTCCTAATCTGCCAAGCAAGACTCTGCTTGTTGCAAATGCTGATCTACATCTTCATGATTACCTTGATTTGACCCATTACCTTCATAGGTTATCCATTTTTTCCCCCAATCCACCTTATGCTTTGTTACCTCTGCTATACTATCCTCTTGAGCCACTACACCTTCCCCCCAACCCTCCTCAGCTGCCAAATCCTCAGCTATTTCATCATACATTTCTAAACCTACTAATATTAAGGGTTATTTTGCTAGCAATTCTAGCTCATTTATTTTTTTGGGCTGAATAGTTTGAATCAATGTATATGAGTCTTGAGACAGGAGAGTAGGACAAGCACCCCTGCATCTATTTGATGACACGTTTTGGAGCTTTGAGCAATCTTCAAACATCAATTTTCACACAATAATGTCCAAATGTTGTTCTAAAATTTCGGGAAGAGAAGGTGAATATAGGTTAAGACAATAATCCATGTATATATGCATCAAAAAACCTTCTTGCTAGTTTGTAGAGAGATCAATACAATCTTTTTCAGTTTAGATTGCCCTCCTATCTCCAGATTGCTCTCTTTCTTCTTCTCACACCAGGTACCCTTGTTGACATGTTTCACAATTTTTGATATTGATTTATTATCTGGTGTTGAGGAAAGATCTCTAGTAGTAACGTTAGCATACTTCCCACAGTTTAAATCATCATGGTCAATCCTAGTCTAAAAATTTATAGGCTTATGCCCTAACATGTGACATTTTACACAAGCATTATTTTGGGTTTCCAAAATGATATTCTGAACCCATTTCCCAAATTTTGATACCAGATGGATTTGTTGAAGCAAATATTTTGAGATATCAAGTAATGCACAAACCCTAACTGTCATTGAAGAGTTTAAAAAATATATATGGTCTTGTTTGAGAAAAATTCCTACTCAGTGATTAGTTGTGATTTCAATTAAATTCAATAACTCGTATTTTAATGGTAAAGTATGCATTTGAATCTAGTAAGGAACAAATCTTAAAGAAAAATCTTGAGGTTTAAAATTTGGAACCCATGGTTACATGCATAGGCATGAGCCCTCAAAAATCCAAGATTTAACTTTAAATACATAATTGTGCCTCTCTTTGTTACAAAAAAATACAAGAAAAATCCCCATAGATTTGTCTAAATAAAAAACTACTTGGTCCCCTTCCCATTCCTCGGCCAGTAATTCCTTTAATTTACCTAAATCAGGGGTCAAGTTCACAAACTTACAAATCAATGTTTTGACAAATCAATGCTTTGTCTTTGAGATCCTTAACCTAAGGCTGCAATAGATGCTCCAAAAATGCAATATGTCCTATGCCCTTTCAATTCGTCTGGGAACCCCTTTGATCATCTCCCCCTTCCTCTTTCGTGTTGTTATGCTTGTTCTGCACTGAATGGGTAAGTTCTTTTTGTCTCCAGATTTTCTTTCGAGATTTCCTTCTTGGCCCATTTCTCCTTTTTTTCCTCTTGGAACCCTTGTTTTTGGTTTTCTTGTCTTGCTTGGGCAACGATCCTGTAATGATCCTTTGGGCCTGCTTCCTCTCAAGCGTTCCCTTTCATTTTTCATTTTGGTTCTCCTTATCTGTATTATTGTCCAGTACATCCTTTTGAATCCCCTGATGCTAAGAATTTTGTAAAGGCTCTTTTCTAAAATCATCTTGTAATTTCCTTTGTTGATTTCTCAGGGCTGACTCAAAGTAGCGCCTACTAGAGAAATCTTGGGGTTGTTCAGTCCTTTTGGATAGTGCTTGAAAATCCCACACTGGCCTACTTCTTGTGTGATTCAAATGGAACCCTCTCTGAATCAGACCTTAAGATTCACCTCTCCCTTGCAACTTTGAAGTCCTAAGAGATTTGAGATCACGCTCGCTATCTTCATATAGTTTTTCAAAAACTTTGGATCTTTTTCATACTGCCTTGTAGTTGTAAGATTCTGCTTGTAGTCTCTTGATGCCCTATCTTCTTCACAAATATCAAAAGTTGGCTACTTATTGTGGTCAAGATGCTAACTAAGGCAAAATAAAACCCAATGAGGTTTTGCAAATCTATGCTTAACTCTAGTAAATTTGTACCTTACATGTTGCCCAATATCATTCCCTATGGGTCCACATTTCACAAATTGGCCAACATATCCTTGAAAGCTTCAAGGCCCTCGAGAGGATGGGGTTCTAGCATTTTCTATGTAGTTACCGTTGATTTTCCAACATTGGAGCCTGTTTCCTCTTGAAAAATGTCACTTTTTTGGACCTAAGACCCATTTGCACCTAAAAAATTTATTGTCACTTTTGCTAAAACCCAAATCCTCCATGATTTTCTTCTGAAAGTTGATTGTTGTAGATTCATGAGAATTGAATGTTGCTGTTCCAGTGCTTCTCCATGATTTTTTCCTGAAAATTGACCGTTGCAGATTCCTAAGAATTGAACGTTGCTATTCCAATGCTTCTCCATTTGTTAACTCATGTTAGGAATTTTTAAATAATATCATTACTATATACAAGTTATGAAATTTAAATTTTAAAATATCTTAAATTTTATTTCAGTAAATATTTAAAGTGAAAATGTCAATTCCTTTTATTTGGGAAAAGAGGAATTAAAAATTGCCACTTAGATTTATTTTCTTTTAAAGATAGAATAAATCTAATTTAACAAATTTTAATTTTATATAGGGATTTAATAGACAATGAATGCTAGTTTTTCACTTAGAAGTTAGCAAGTTTAAATAGGTAAGTTATGTTACATGATCCCTATGAGTAGTTGTGAGGTTAAAATTTTGTATGTAAAATGTTAAAGTTTAATATGAACTAAAAAATCAAACTTGGGAGAAATGAATCTCATATGGTTGGTTAAAGTAATTCTATTAAACCTATCCAATCGTCCCCTTTTAAAAAGTCATAGAGATAAATTAAAATTATTATTTAAATTAAAGTTTGATTGGGTCGATAGTTGTATTTAGCCTCATATTATATCTCCCCATGTACTAGAACATTGTACATGTGATCCTAACACTGCTACAATTTTCCTTGTCCACCTTAATACCATCCCTTATCATATGAAATTTACCCCCCACAACTCCCTAATTGGACTTGTGTTTATACTTAAGGAATTAAAGGTATAATTAGAAAAACTTACTCAAGTCCTACTCCTTCATCAACAAAATGGACCAAATCACCACTATCTATAGACATTATTTAACAGAGCCATCCACAACTAAAATGGGTTTCCTTAAATATTAAAATATGATTTTCATGTCCATATCCAATTGCACATGTGAAAAAATTCTATGTTTTAGTCATAACCATTATGATTGACGACCTTTTCCTCAATAAACACTTTCTTGAGCTAGATGGACCAAAGATTCAATCTCATGATTGGTTTGACACAAATTATCACCTAGATCCAGAGTATCAAGGAATACAAAGACCTCATACATGTTAACCCAATTTTTTTAATCTTATAACATGTATATTTTCTTTCTTTTAAACATATTAGAGAAGCAAGGATCAAGACTAATCAATTTAACTAAGTGATATCCTCTATATTTATGCATTATAGATGATTATTCATTCATCCAATCCATTGCGTTCTTCCTTCTTTGGAGGAAGCTAGACATAAATCTTTTATATTTTCTTAATTTCGTGCAAAATACTTTTAGGTTTAACCATGGAAAATAAATTTTCCTTTAGGATGAATGTATGGTTTTTTCATAGTATATTATGTCATTGTTTTGAACTATAATTGCTTTCTTGGTATGTTCTCATAATTTATTCTTCATAAGGATAATTAGAAGACATGCATATATGAATTATAACTCTATTATTAAATAATATAAGATGTGAAACTAGATATGATCTAAAATTAAACATGAAATATTTGGTGCATATATTAAACTATAATGCAATATAGATTCTTAGTCTTGTATGTCTTGAACCTAACTAAAAGTTTTTCATGACAAGTTCAACTTAACTCCAAGGCTACTTCCTCCATTTCTCGGTTCTCGAAATGAATATAAATTTCAAATGTCTCTTCCCTTTTTACAATCATTTTTTTCTTCATTGAACTATAAAAGATATATATTTCAATTAAATCTTCTAGATAAATATCACATGTTCATGGTGTGCGCATCAGAATTATCCCTCACATGAATAGGAAATGAATTAGAATGAATATTTCAAACACTTGACTTGAGTAGTTAAATATGGACAATGACTAGGAAAATCATTAGTGTTGTCAGTTTATCCTTCTTTATCCATTTTTATTCCCTTTTAAAGGTGGCTAGACATAAATCTTTTAAATTTTATTAATAAAAAAAGGTAGCCATCAAAAAACATATATTACTCATGTGTCATGAATACATACCCATATAAATTTAAATTAGAACTTAATTAATTTTTGTGTAGCACCGATATGGATGGGCGTTGGACACATATTGATATAGAGATTGAGAGATTGAGATTTATTTTTAAGGACCCTTTGACCAATGGGGTGTATAGAACCTATCAAGTGAGATGATTTTAGAGAATTTAGTTAGGATTATACATTCATTAGGAGACATCCATGCATATTTTGGTGATACTTTAGCAACAATTCTTTCCAAGATATAGGAACAAGTTTTTGGTTATGTTCCTTTAAGTATAGTCCAATCAAGAGTTTCAAAAGAAACTATCAAAATAGAATGTTTTCCTTGGTATGCCACCAAAAACTAGGTGAGGGAATATCAGGTGAATAGGTGCATATGCCCTAAGATGGCCCCATTGATTTATCCTCCATTTCTTGCTACACATGCTCATTATTCAAATAATGGCCAAATTCCATTATATTATATGCAACAATTATACCTTAAGGTTTATTTAAGCCTCAATATAAACTATTTGGATTTACCACCTCATTTGGGGAAGGGGGATGGTAGGGTTTATGTTAGGGATGCTTATCATCATGAAGATTGACAACATCAAGATTTTAGGACCTTGGTTGGGTAGATGATGATTGATGTTGCTCCATCCTTGAGCCCTATTAGTGATTAGGTTTTCATTGCTTCCCAATAGGAAGCAATTGATAGTATTGTTAAGACTGCAATGCGAGATCAGAGAATATTTTTAGATTGTGTGGGGTAATACTTGATGAGGCATCTGTGTAGGTCACCTATTGAATCAAATGCCTATTTTTTTGTAGGAATCTTGTCTCCATATGATATGGACTACACTACAAGTGATGGTTAGATTTGGAGGGATACATGTCATAGATTTTTTGAGGACCTACTTATATCATACCATGTGATTCATCATAGTTCTGGATCCCTTTAGTAGATATTAATTCATATGCAGATCGCATCTATGGGGACTTAGAGATTCATGTAGTTGACTCAGAACTTTGATGTTGATCATACAACTATATCATTTGGTGGGGAACACGAGCCACATACTGATCATTCTAACACTTCTGCTTAGGTGCATCCACATACTGATCATACTTTTGCTACATGTGATCAAAGATCTGGTGGTTCATTCAAGAAGGTTGTGTGAGATCTAGATTTTATGGAGATGTTCTCTTCAAGTTTGATGCCCTCTCCTTACACATTCCACTACACACATTACTGGTACTGTAGAAGGTAAAAATTGACCACATTAATTTGGTCAATTTACCCCTAATTTGACCAACTTCATATCCTCTATATTAATTTAATAATACCATATGATTTAATTAATATTCAATTATATCAACCTTCATCATAATCTATTTCTTCTATCATCCTCAAATCCTATCCTAAAGTAATTAATTACCTTTAATTATTTACACCCCTATCATTCATCTATTAAATTAAATAAATACCCTTATTTATTCACTTTAATCCCCAAATACCCTTTCCTACAAATAGGAATTAAATCTAATTATCTAATTCCTATTTTTCTCTCTCCAAATATCACATCCTCCATATTCTCCCATTTTCACTAACCCTAATCTTAATCCCCACCTAACCAACCCACTAATCATTTGCACATACTTAATCTTTGATTAAGTGTGTAACGCCCCGCCTTGGTTACTGTTATAACAAAATGTAAAGAGTTAAGTTAACCGAACATTTTTTTTTTTTAATTAAAGTTTTAATTACACAATTGCCATAAAGTTTCCAAGACGACGTTACTTAAAATTGATAAGTATACACAACATATAAACATAAATAATAGTACAAATTTAATGTCATGAATGATCCAGTTTACAAAAAATTGATACATTCAAATATCCACATGTCAAAATTACAAGTGAGATTTCAATGAATTTCAATACATCAAAATGATAGTACAATGAGTACGCTCTTATACAAGAGGTAAATTTACAAAGCAGATAGTGATCATATCACAACTGACATCCATATCCACAAACATGCTCCGCATCCACAGTCATGAACAATAAAGTAACTGGAACTAGCTGCAAGAAAATCTAGGGAAGATAAAGCACAGTTTCCTCCCAACCACGTGGAACTCGAAGGTCCACTCCCTCCGTGCTAGGAGATAATGGCAGGTTCACAAACAATGAAGACAAAACATTACATTTACGTGGTTTACAAATTCACATCATGACATAACGATTACAAATCATAACAGATAAAATCCCAGTAACAATTCACAATTAAAAGAAATCAGAACACAAAGATCACCATCATGGTATAGACTAAGAGTGTCATCACACTGTCGGGATAGGTTACCCTGGTGAATCTTCCTAGACTATTGGCCCTCTCCAAGAGTTACCTTGGTAGCCTCTACCGATTCCCGGCCCCTATGCAGACTAATGTGGAGTTGTTTCATCTTTCAAGAGGACAAGATGGTGACTTGCCATTCCAGGCCTTCTCAGCCTTTTCTCAACCTAAACGAGCGTTAAGAAAGTAGGCGAGGCAAACATTTATCTGAATTAGTGTTTAGATCTACCCAACCCCTTAATTCATTAGTTAGGTTTTCACTGAATTAGACACCTACGATAGGTTACCCAGACAATCTCTTTAGAATTTCGGCCCCTACCGCAAGCCACTCTCTCTATAACATAAGTCAGCGTAAAATTCTAGGGGTAGCTACCAAGCGAAAAATTTACAACCACAAAGGTTTACATCTTCCACTAGAGTTAGGCCAAAATCTCTGACATTTCTTTTGTCAACAACAAACGGTGTAAAGCTATAAACCTAAAATAAAATTATCATAACTAAACAATAAAATTAGAGTGAAACGTACTTAACAATACTATTTTCTCTTCCCTAACTTGTAAAGAAATGGAAATATACATCTACAACATTACATTATATATACATCAAATAATTACAATTTACCGAACCTCTTGAATTAAAAATTCATGTTATATACATACTATAAATTTAAATATATTTCTAATACTTATAAAGAAAAACATTTATTAACATTGTAGCACAAGATCAATATAAATCCTTTATAGTAAAACAAATTCTATCACTTTAAAAAAAAACAATACAACTCACTAATATTATAATAAATATATAAATATTAGCGAAATACTTGTATTATACAATTTTTTAGCCGATAGGCTATATATAGTGTGAGATTGCAGCCGGATAGTTGTCTCACGCCGGAAAGCTGTCTCACACCGGAAATTTTTTTACATCGGTATTCAGGTTATCTCTTCTGCAACCATTACATTGCTGAGTGGAGGATGTTTGACGGAATAAATAATTGTTTTCTCAGGAATCCACCACGTAGTTGCAACGTGCTGAGTAAAACCAACACGTTTCCTTCTTTCATCAAACCCTAGACGAGCGGTAGGCATGTCGTCAGGCGAAAACAATCACAGTTGAAGTTGCAACTACAACGTCTGATAAATACCTTCATTCTTTATGCTTTGATGGATGTCCATGCACTGTTCCAAAGCTCCCGTTCTGGTGCAAAAAGAGAGGATGCTGATAAAGGCTGTGGAAGCTGGCGTTACACCTGCACAACTCAAATTTGTGCTAAACTTTGTGGTAAGTTATTGAATATGTATGCAGCTATATGTTTTTTTATTCTTGTTGTGTAATATTTCATTATAAAACAATTATGTTTCCTTTGATAAATTAAAGTATGGGTTCTGCGATTTTATTATGGTTGTTACCCCAAACATTCGGTGGAATATTCATACCTTTTGTTGTCCTACCATGGATTCGCCCAGTCACTGGATCAACCATGCCAAAAAATTTAGACCTGGGAGGCGTTTGATGTGACTTTGATACAATTGGGTGGTGAGATAAAATTAAGGCTCTTAGAAGTGAAGCTTTCCTTTTTTATTTTCTTCTTTAAGTTTTTTTTTCTCTTGGGTAATATCCATTTGGAAAATTTACATATTAATTTACTTATTTTTGTTACTTAGATTTACTTGCCTATACGGAATTATATGTATCCATGAAAACAATTTTTGTAACTTAGATTTACTTGCCTATACGGATTTATATGTATCCATGAAAACAATTTTTGAGTTAGTTAATATTCGGCTGCAAAGAAATGACAGTTAGAATTGAAAACCAAAATTCTCAAATTTTTAAGAAAAGGGACAGTATGACCTGCTTTTTAGGCTTTCATTTTTTTCCTCAAATGGTTGTATGCGTTCATTTATCTAGGGGATACCATGGGTGTAAATGATGTTAGAGGACAACAGAGTATTTGTATTATTGCATGGCTGTGATGACACATCTCTTTTACTTTAGTCACAGGTGGTGACCTGAAGACCTGTATGTCTTCCATTTCCTGAAGTTGTGCAGGCAGATATCTACCGGTTTTAGATTTCCTTTGTTTTCCTGGAATTTTTGTTTGCATTCAATTATCTTGGGGATACCATGGGTGCAAATGATGCCAGAGGACAACAGAATCTGTTTATTATTGCAGGCAACTCTTTGTAGCCTTGGTTGTAATGCCAAATTTCTTGGAGTTTAGTCACAGGTGGCATTGAACACCTGTATGCCATTTTCCTAAAGTTGTTACAAGGGCAGATGAATATTAATGAAACTGTGATTTCTGTTTTTTGAGTGACAGGTTACTTGAGAAAAAAGTTGAGATTTTATGCTTTGACTTCTTGAGATTTTGGTGAGAATATGCAATTATTTTTTTGTCCTTTAATGTCAAAAACTGTTTTATAAGATGTATTTGTAGAGGAAGTGAGAAGAAATTCCTTAGGGTGAGAAGAATATTAGTGTATTTTAATCATAGGTTATTGCACGTGCTACAAAATTATCAATATGTCGAACTACAATATGGCATGCATACCTAGGCTATAAAAATACTCCTAGGAGAGGTTTTCCAATGTCATAGCAGATCTGGGACCATTCTATGGTCTGTCAATCCATCGGCAGTAACAATTGTGTCCAACAACAATGCATATGACGTCTTTGCTGGCTTTTAATGCAATTTATGTTTTCTACTTTTATAGATGGGAGTTAGTATGTTTGGGAATGAAATCTGAAAATTATACAATAAGTGATACATTAGAAGTATAGGGAGTCGTCAGAAGGCCAGAAGGTGGTGGTGATTACTATTTTAGGGCAATGATTTCTTTTTAGTGATCTTCATACAATTGTGTATGCTAATGGGTGAAATAAATATAGAGTTTTAGTGGTTGCATCTCAAAGTCATTAATTCTTTTTATCTTTCTTGGTTTGAAAATATTTAGTCCTTGTAATTCAGCTGGTTTCCACTGTCATAGTGATAATGGAAGTACTCTTTGATATTTTATCCCATTGTGAATCAGATTATACTTTAAGTGCTATTTGATAGCAATCCACCCATCTTTTTTCTATCATTTTAAGATAGATTAAGAAGTATGATCTGAAATGTTGGTGCAACCAAACAAAAACAAGTATTTCTAGAAGCAATTCACTCACATTCATTGACTGAAAACCATATGTTTATTAGATTAGGTTATTAATGATTCATAATCAAGTTTATATTAAAGCTCTTCTTTTACTCTCTTTCAGCATATTTATATGGTTTTACACTTGTAGTTTTGAAGAGGACGAGTTACGATGTACTCACATACTACAGTTGTAGTTTTGAAGAGGATGAGTTACGATGTACTCACATATTACAGTTGTAGTTTTGAAGAAGAGGATGAGGTACAAAGTGCTCACATATTACAGTTGGTAGTTTTGAAGAGGATGAGGTACAAAGTAACGTATAAAAGGGATATAAACTCTAAACTAATAAAAAAATGCCTTGGGAAAGGACAAAAATGGAGTGCAACACTCAAAAGAATGTGAAACTAATAATTAAAGATGTAAGCCTCTATCATGGAGTGCAACTAATAATTAAAGATGTAAGCCTCTATCATGTTAGTGATTACTTCCCTTTTTGGGGTTGTACATACAGTTCAAACATCACTATTTTTAAACAGAAACATATCTCAAACTCGAGAAAGTAAGTTCAAAAAGTGAGATTTTAAAGTGGCCACAAGCTGTTTCAAATCTGCATATAAAATTTAGTGTCCAACATTTCAAATCTCTCTGCATGCAAATCTAAGGGCCCCTATCATAGTGATAGAATGCTCCACCATTAACAAACTATTCTACAAGTGTTCAAAAACACACTTTAGTAGTGGCTTCAGGAAGCCTTCCACTAGAGAGATCAGAAACATTGGGCATTCAATTTAATATGCAATTGCTTCTAGATCCAAAATCTTGCACTCTACATTTAACATGCAATTGCAACTATATCCACTAACACTTCATTAAATAAATAGATGTATGCTAGGGTAACAGACCAAAGTTAATTTGTTAGCTTCAACAATCTCTCTGCATTGAAAATGCTGAATTGAAAGAGAAGTGGATTAGAATGCCTTCCAAATAGCTTCGGCTTGCTTAGTCGTTTGGAAGAGCTAGATATAAGCAGATCTGAATGTTTAGAAAGCCTTCCACAGTCATTCATTTAGTTGAGTCATCTGAAGATGTTGGATATATCATTCTCCTCAAGAATCTCAAGACTTCCTGATGCATTCAGTCAGCTCAAGTCTCTCACATATCCAATTTCACTATGAGAATGATAGTGGCTATTATATGCAAAGAACAATCGTTCCAAGGACAGTGAACAATAAAAGTTGCTCTGTTACTCTTTGAAGAGTGCAAACCTCACTTGAAGAAATTATATTCTAATCATATACTTAAGCCTTATCAATCTCTTGTTATTTTGCTCGTAGACTTACACTTAACTGACGCTAGCACTTTGCATATATCAAATAACTAACAGTTATATAATTTATGATTTTCAAGTAAGGATATTTAGAGTTTCACCGGAAGGTCATTTGACAAAGATGAGATATACGGAGATATCCAATAAGACTTTAAAGCTATATCTAACTCGCAGTTTCTAAACAGACACACCAGGCAGTGGAGAAATTACAGAGTTTAAATACCAACTGGTCAGATGAAAATGGAGAGCATTAAGTCGTCGATACTCAAAGATGCAGACACAGCAAACATTACGTATGTAAAAGAACAAAGTAATAAGGCATCACAGCGAAAACTTCCTTT
The DNA here is from genome assembly GCA_007258455.2 of Sequoia sempervirens. Lineage (NCBI taxonomy): Eukaryota > Viridiplantae > Streptophyta > Pinopsida > Cupressales > Cupressaceae > Sequoia > Sequoia sempervirens. The sequence goes on along the minus strand of VDFB02379545.1, from coordinate 21,473 downwards.
GTCAAGAAATTAAAGGACAACTACGAATAGAAATATAATCATATATAGTTAAATCTGCTAATTATCTATCAAACCTCAAGCTACAGTCGCGCGCACCATCTTTGGGAAGAAAATTTATGACAAATAAGTAAAATCTACTCTCCAAGATAATAAATTCGACACCAAAACTAAACTATCAAGATTTTAAGGAAGCTGCGCTAAGTTCTAATGGGTAGATTTAGTATAACAGCAGAATATTATAAATCTACAGAAAACTGTATACAGAAATACTTGAATCTCAAAGAATAACCGCACTAAGTAAAGTCAAATTCAAAGGTTTTTTTTTTCAAAACAGGAATCTAGCAATTTAATGAAACAGTCTTTCTTTATTCCTGAGCGCGCCTTACATAGAACTATGTTTGGAGACAAACAAACAAAGGGTTTAAAAATAATTGACTATAGGTAATTTAATAACAAAATACCATGAATGCCTAGATGCTAACATTTAAATATCCAGATAAGAAGTTTATTTAAATCTTTTCCTGAATATAAAGAATAGTCTTCAATCCTTTCTTAAAATTTCAATTTCTTGCTATTACGATCATCTACAGTCAAATTAAGGACGTTTTCAGAGCTGGAATTACCTATTTACAGTATATTTTAATTCTTTTCTATTTAATATTCATATACTCTTCTAATCTGTTTCTTTGTGATTTGTGCAGGTTCAGCAAAACAATTCCCTAAATTGGAAGATTAAATTCAACACCAATTTCAAAGAAAGAATTCAACACAAGAATTAAAAATTAGAAGAAAACCTGTTTAAAAATTGATGACTGGCTGAAAACGATTCCTTGAAACTTCTGTCAATTCCGCAATCAATTCACCAGACTTCAACGAAGAATACAAATCAATCCAGGTTCCAAAATTACGCTTGTAAACAAAATCTTAAAAGAAAAGTTTCTTTTGAAACGATTACTGTGCAAAAATTCTCTGAAAACTGCTGCCATCCCAGTATTTCCAAATTCTTTCCGTGTATCTAAAATTGTAAAATTCCAAAAGACATTCATTCATGCAATTACCTTTCAATCAAAAAACTTAACTGACAGACCATTTTGCATTGAAAATAAATCAATCAGTTTAACTTGTCCTTTAAAATGTCAAATTAGATCTTTAACTGCCAATCAAAGATTCATATCTTGTCGAAAAAATATCTTTCCTTTAAATATCTATTTCCTCATAAATCAAGCTTGCACAAATAAATAAGTAATTTATACATTTAATTAAAAACACTTGCAAAGAAATAACTTTCACTTTCAAATTCAATAACTCATTTAATTTAATTTAATAAATTAAATCACAAACATTTATAAATACATTACAGACAATTGATAAACTTAAATATTAATTCACAAACACAAAACAACACAAACGAACACGACAAAATAAACTGAACAATAACATGGGTAACACATAGATACTCATTCGATAAAGAACGATGGTTCAAAAGGACCTGCCAATACCTCCAACAACATAATTTTATTACATTAGGGTACGCTCAGACCTGTCAAGCAGGTGGAGCTGTTGCCCGATACCTGTGTCTGCAGGAAACATCAGCGTTAGAACATATATATACTTATGTTAGAAAACACACCGTGAATAAGAATTGCAGTGTAGCAGGGTACTCACGAATGAGTAATGCTACACTGTCTTCTCCACCAACACATACGAGCAAGATAAATCATAAGCAAACATCTCATCATGATAACCATAAGCAATAGTCATAAACAAATAAACCATATCATGTATGAGTCTATCTCAGTGTCATCAAACTAACACAACCAAATAATCAGGATGTCAATGTATCATCCACCAAAAGCAAAACAACATAGTATCCAAAATCACCTCTGAAAAGAAACAACATAGTATCATAATGAACTAAAGCATCTATCAAGCAGACTCAACTAAACATAATGTCAAAACTGGAGGGACACTACAAAGTGGGTCAAACCCCCCGACCCCCATCACATCAATCACATGGGCCTTGTCCCTTCAAGGTGCAATCTCCCTGTCAAGCCATATCATTGTGCCATTTGGCACACTATTATGGATTGAGAGACCCCAATCACTCTCAACCCTTGATCTCCATCAAGCAATCATAGAAATTCATCAATTTTCAACCAAATCTATATATCCAACCCTTAGCAATTCTATAAAAAAATTCTCTCATTTTTCATTGGAGTGTTGCTATGCTACCACAATTTTTTGAGCACACATCCAAAATTGACAATCATGAGAAAGTCTACTCAACAGGAGGCTCATTACATCAGTTTTAGCTTTTTATGCCTAATCTAAGCATTATTTTGTTATTTTGTGTTGTTTAGGTTTTATTACAATTTTCATTGAATTTAGGCACAAATTTGACTACACACATTTTGGCACAAATTAGTTTTTTTTTGAAATTTTTGCTTAGAAGTTTCTTGCACAAAGTTGGATACGCTCTAGATGGGTGGATCCATTCCCACATAGGCAGATCTTCTTTAGCCTCCAACCATCTAGATCCCTCACGAAGAACAAGTGGATCTACTCATATAGAGGTGGATCTGCACCTACAAAGGGGGATACACTCACACATAGGTGACTCTTTTCATAGGTAGATCCACACCTGTAGAGGTGGAGCTAATCTAGAAGGGTGGATCCATAACTACTTGGGTGGATATGGTACTTGGGCGGCTCTGCTCGCTCTTGGGCATATACGCTCTATACTTGGGCGACTACATGATTGAGAAGATTTTCTCTATTATTGGGAAACTACACTCTATTCTTTGGTGATTCCACTCTATACATCAATAACAACATAAGCTTGATATCACTTTTCAAACACCAAGAAACAAATTACTAATGTATCTGTAACATCATGAAAACAATGAAAGATTAAAAGCACACAACAATGCAATCAAGCTCTAATGCAATCTAAGCTAAACAACAAAGAACAAAGGAAAGCTAAAACATAAATAAACTGAACAATATCACCCAATATCTACATAGTTCCATGTATGACCTCGATTGTCCTTCTCCATTTCGCTGTTGTAGTATAATTGCCCTCAAATTTCTCTATGCAAGTATAGCTTGTGATAGTGATTTAGCAAAACATCGAAGATTCAGATAATAGACATGCTTCCAAAAGTCATAAGATTTCAGGAGAGGGAGGAATGATAAAAGTTAGATCAATTTATAGAGAATTGATCATTTGAATGACAGGCTAGGATCGAAAGATAAACGCACAATTGAGATCAAAGGATTCAACATGCATTATGATAAATGTTAGTACTGACATGAGTGATAAAAACTAAGAATAGAGATAAATATTAAATAATGATTTCATCTTTGAGTTTGGTATTCGAAAATAGAAGAATAATGTTTGCATGACAAAGATAAAGATAGATTAAAAGCAACATTTTGTTCGAATGCACACACAAAATTTAATTAATTAAATAAAGATATTTAATTAATAAGCATGTACATGCATACAAATTAGAACTAGATAACTGATTGGTTATGACAAAGAGTTTATTCGCGAAAGACACTCAGACATTAAATTAGGAGATAACTGACAGATTCAAATAGATCTCGAGTCAAGTGGGAATGAATACTTAGATAACTTAAACATTTATCTAAATATAGAGGAATGTGTTAAAAATAGACTTTTATGAATTAATGACTATTTAATTCAAGATTTGACATTTAGGGATTAATTGACTGAAGAAAAGTTTAAATGAATAATTAAATAATTAAAGTATTTATTTAATTATAGTTGAAAATATGATAAAGATAAATTAAATAAGAATTTATTTAATTTAAGAAAGAGGTTAAGGTTAATTAGTGACATAATTAAATAAAGAGCGTTTATTTAATTAATTAGGATAGAATAAAGAAAATGTGAATTAATTAAATAATTAAAGTTATTTAATTAATAGATGAATAAATGTTAAAGTGAATTAATTAAATAATTAAAAGTTATTTAATTAATAGATGAAAGAGGACTTTAGAAAGTAATTAAATAATTAACATTATTTAATCATGACCATGACAATACAAATCATGAAGAAATTGAAGTCGCAGGCTTAGACCAAATTTCAGTGTCCACATTTTTCCCCTCTTTGATACAATGTCATTTTGGTGTTGTGTCAAAGAAAATCGATCAAAAACATGCCCTAGTCATGCCCCAATGTAGAATAGGTGAAGGTATGGCCCCTCAGGAAAATTGACAAATTTTTGAAAAATTTCAAAAAAATTGGAAATAGTCCCGATTAGTCAATTTGATAGCCAGAAATGCACTGGAGTTGACATAAATGAATTTTGAGGTGTTAAGGATGTGTATGGGTCAATAGAAGTTGGAAGAATACGTGGCCAATAGACAAGGTCAGAAGAAAAGCAACCCAAAACCCTAGGTATGAATAGAAAAGGTGTGAAAATCCAATTCATTTTCACCCTCCTAGTTTTAAAAATTTAGATTTTTCTCTAGACTCCTAGCGATAATGACTCCAGTTCCACACTCACACCATCATGCCTATCGCATCCGGACGTTCAGGCGACCTGCTGACATGAGCTCCCCAATATGTTGTTTGAAACCGACTCTTGAAATTTTAATTTGCACGCGTTTTTATGCATTTATTTCCCTATCTTATAATGCTTGACTTTTGTAGAAACTCACATTTGCATGCGTAATCAACGCATATGTATGTAGAATTACGCATTCATTAATTCACGTTATAGTGCAACGTATGTCTTTAAAACATGTACACATCTGTATTTTATTTCAATACATTTGTTAATTTGCATTGCATTTGCATTTTACATTTACGCATATAGAATTATATTACGCATTTGAAAAATTTGTTCGATGCATTTTCATTTTTGATAGCATGTTGAGTATGCGTGACTGTATATATACACATTTGTATGGTAGAACACATTTGTATTCTAGATTGATGCATATGAAAATTTATGATGCATTTGCAAATTAACACATTTGATATTTTGTGACGCATTTGCAAATTTAATGACGCATTTGACTAGAATGGAATTTTGAATTTTTGACTAGGATAGGTTGTTGATTCTGACATGAGGCATGCATAATGCCATTGCAGGTTGTAGTGGATCCTATATATACCATATAGTCGAGATTGTTGACTTTCGGCTTCCATGATAGTTTGTAGAGTGAGGAGAAATGGTTTCTATGGAATTTGGGTTTACATCATGTGACATTCATGCCCACTATTTAGGCAAACCGAGGACTATTGACTGTGTTATGCGAGCGGTGGAATTCAGAGACATCGTCGTTTCATCTGCTGATAGGTGAGGGGACGGTTACATTAGAGGACGTGTATATGATATTGAGGCTGCCGATTAGAGGAGCCAAAGTGATGTATGATACATGGAGGGGATTTGCAAAGATGTGTAGATACTATCCCCATGATGACAATAGATAATTGGGGATTGGCCATTACGAGATTACATGGCATGTGCTAGCAGAGAGATATGATAAGTTAGATTGTCTATTATGTATATTGATAGGAGGTATAGTTCTTCTTGGCCGCCGAGGTCATGGATTCCCTACAGGATGGGGGGAGATGCTTGTAGGAATGCTCGAGAGATGGGTGGTTTATGCCTGGGGCCCTTGCTTATTAGCCATGTTATATTTTCATTTACAGGATATAGCTTATAGAGAGGCACAATCCATGAGTTGTGGTACCACACTCTTAATGGTATGGGCGTGGGAACACATCTATTTTCCATCCACCTATCACAATAGAGGTTCATCAGGGATCACCTTATGCCTTCCAATATGTGGGGGCAAACACACAGATACATGTTGGTGATATTGGATACTATAGACATGCCATCGATATGATGGTACAATTAATTTTGAGGCCTTATAAGGATTTCCCATAGTGGTTGGATGAGGACAAGCACTTAACATATTGCAGATAGAGAGTACCTAATTGGATGGACCATCTCACATGTGCATGTCATTGAGAGGCACTTATGGGACAAGGTATTGAGATAGTTTGGTGAGATGTGGGATGAGCCTCAAGGTTGAGCAGAGTATGCCCGATCATTGAGAGAGGTGACTCTATGGGGTGTTGAGATTTCAATTGCCACTGTAGAGGCAAACATTGATGCATTGCAGCTAGTACAGTGGGGGTGGAGAGGCAAAGCAAATGATCCAGGAATGACAGTTGCATATGATACATGGTGGGCGGATCACATGCCAGTACCATTGACAAATCTAGATCAGGATGCACTTGTAGAGAGGTGAGGGACAAGGCCACGAGGCAGACATGGTAGAGGCAGAGGTCGTGGTGGGAGAGGTGGTAGAAGTGATGGTGGAGATAGAGGAGGAGGAGGTCGGAGAGGTGGTGGGAAGGGGAGAGGTGGTGGTAGAGGATGAGACCCACACTTATCACCCATCCGTGAGGAGGAGAGGGAGGGAGAGGATGTTCCCATGCTCGGGGTTGGCGGAGGTGTGGAGGAGGTTGATGTTGGAGTTGGTGGCGAGGAGCATGCAACAAGGGAGGAAATTCTAGAGGAGCATGCAGATGAGGAGGTTGTTAGGGAGGAGGCAGAGGGAGGGAGAGGATGTTCCCATTCTTGGGGTTGGTAGAGGTGAGGAGGAAGTTGATGTTGGAGTTGGTGGCACACTATATAGGTTCATTTTCAAAGAACTCTTTTTTTACAACTAATATAGGCACACTATAATTTCCAAAGGGTCAATGAACTCTATTTAATTTGTTTGAGGTCTCTTATTTATGTATGCTTTCCCCTTGCACCATTTGGTGATCTTGGGGATCAAAAATTGCAAGGTGGCCTAAGTCTTGTTGTGTCTACCTAGGAGTGCTAGCTTGTGTGTATGCTCTCTCTTTGCACTTCGTGTGAGCCTAGAGATTAGAAAAACCTAGTATATCCTTACCTTTAGGAGGCCTGCTTTGGGATTTCATCACCCCAAGGGATGAACTCAACTACGTGAACCAACAGGGTATACAAAGGGGGAGAACAAAATTTTTACCCCAATCTAGTCAAATCATGTTTATCAAAGCTCTGATATTTGGGTGATACCATGCTAGGAGTGCAAGGTTGTTTTGAAAAACTTAGCTGATGCTCCTAACCCACACTTATGATGAGCTAGTGTTCACGAATGTGCCTCATGTACCCTTTTGGTATTTAGAGGACTCACTAGATCACCTATTTTATCCTAACATAAGACTTATTAGTAGTTGCTTAGTGTGGTGTAGGGTATAATATCATGCCCAAAGCTACTCATCATGTATCTCCCTAAGTAGAGATAGGAGCTCTTTGGGAAAGGTCTTAGGACCTTTAAAGAAAGGGAAAGGGTGAGCCCTTATGCCACTAGATACCTATCTATTGACTCTTGGTCGAGAGGTGCTTCACACCGATCTTGAGATATTAGCCTTTGAGATGGTGGGCCTACACTAAGTTAACACACCTACTTTACTAATCTACGCTTGTTATTTTTGGTATGTCTTCTTGTGATTACCTGTGCATATCTTCAGTCCATCTTGTCTTTGTGATCATAATATTTGGTACTTCTGTCAGTCTCTATCCAGTCATCCTTGGGTAGATCCACCTAGGTAGTCATCCCACGTGTCATCACCCTTGAGCGACTCTTCTTTATTCCTGGGTAGATCTTCCTAGGTCACCCTCCCATTATCCTTAGATAGGTTATCTCACATTATTCTTGGGTGATTCTACCTTGTCCATATGCGACTTCATTTTACTTAGGTAGATCCATTTGTCTTTGTGTCATACTAGATAGGCGGCTTCACTCTATCGACAAGTGATTCTATTCAATCAAGCTATTCATCCATCATTCTTAGGTGGATTTTCTTTATGGATAGGTGAATTTTTTCTTGGGTGGATTCATTTCTAAATAGGTGGATTTGTACTATTCTTGGGTAGACTTATTCTCTATAAAAAATCCAAAGATCAAATTCTTTTTATCATGGATAGCCAATGTCCTCCTAAGTCCAAAATCATGATCCAATCATTCTTTCACTCTATATCCAATTCCAAATGATCACTTTCATCTCATTGACCACCATCAACCTATCCAAATATCATCCCATTTGAACAAGGAGTCAGACAAAATCATCCTTATCAACATCCAAATCATCCAAAATAAAAATCCAATCTTAGATACTTAATTGAGATCCTAAATCCTAAATCAATCATCCATCATAACACTTTCTTGGGAACTTAGCTTATCCCAAGTTAGTAATCCCTCATTCAATCTATTTCACCTTGAGCCATAGGTATACTTTGTATTGATATCTTCTCTTGCTTGAGAACTTATCCTATCTCAAGTAGGAAATCTATCCAATCAAACTTTGACATAGGATCTCGACCATAGTTGAGAGGATACTATCAATCAACCATACATCCAAAAATCACCCCATCAGTTTAGTTGAATCCTTGAACTTAGGAGATCCTCCTACCATATCATCAAAATCATCCTAATCTAAGCTTAAATCAAATCCTAATTTGAGCTTACTCCAAATCCCAACCTAAGCTTTAGTACATCCACATCCAAGATCTTTTGATATCAAAGCAAATCTTAAAATATCTTCTTCCATGTTCTTCTAATCCATTCCATTTACCCTCTAATAATTTAATCCCATATCTTCCATCCATGCCCATCCAATCCAAAATAATGAATGATTATCATTTGATGCAAATCAACAATTGAGAAACCAAAGAGGTTTATCAATTGTTGCAACCTTCTTTCACAAAATCAACACTTGTGACAAATTTTAAATAAAATATCCCACATGTAATATTTTTATCGCATTCAATGAAATACTAGAATTCTACAATCTCATAAAATAAACATTTCAATGCATATTGGAAGCTCCATTTGCAACTACAACCAACTAAAGGCAAGATTCAAAGCCAAAATGCAAAACACCTACATGAAAGTTCAGGAAAAGAACCAAAAATTAGTTACAACTCCCAAAAAATACATTCTATAGGCACCAAAATCATCTTCTCCAACTTCTAAACATGGAGAATGGGCTGCCCAGATCATCTCCTTCACTTATTTTCTTTATTTTCCTTCCCTTTTCCTTTGTTATTTTCTACAACCATTCACCCAAGGTAGGTGTTGGATTCCTTGAGACCAAAATCTACCAGTCAATATTCAACCTTCTCCACTTTGGACGTGGAAATTCATGCAATGGGCCTCTTCAATGTTTTTTCAAGAAAATTCAAATTTTTAGCCAAGAATTGTCATCCAATTCCTCTTCCAACAACTCCACTCCCTAGGTTCCCAACATCATAGGAAATATTTTATTCCAAATCTTTTAATTCTTCTTGGGAGTTACAAAAACAATAAAAATACACATCCCAACTTGGGCGTGGGATTTTGGTTTGCTTGTGAAATGTGAAATTACACCAATTGTCATGCTAATTTACTTGAATTTCTGGCCAATAAAATATATGAATGTAGGTATCTTCAAAGGTTGTTGAAGGAAGGTGAAGGAAGATTAAAATCATTCCTACAACATAAAAACAAGCCAAAATTTGAAAAAGGAAAAACAAATAAAACAAAGATCTTTTTGGTTGTGAAGGATTGCACTTCACCTCTGATTCTCTTGCATCAAACACCCGAGGTAAGAAATAATTTTTCATGAGTGTGGAATCATGAGCATTCAAAAGGATTTGGTATTCCAAGCTTCATAAGCTCAGGGGTAGCCACACATGTTGCCTCTTCCATCTTCTTTCCCTTCCATTTAACCACTTGTACTCCTTGCATTCCTTGCCTCTTGTCCTTCTCACTACTCTTGATTCAATAAATTCATCTACCTCTTCACATTCCTTTGCCAGAAGTTGCTGCTCCCAACTCTATAAATCTGAAATATCAATCTTATCCTCATGTGTTACATCACCAATAAAATTTGATAAAGATTAGCTTACATTAAAAATGGGTGAAATATCCACTCTTAGAGGCAATTCTATCTCATATGAATAAGCTAATTTTTTTTTGAGTATCTTGCACGGTCCAATCTTCTTACTTTTCAACTTGTTATAACTTCCTTGGGGAAATATTTCCTTCTATAGGTGTTCAAAAACAGCTCTCCCACCTTGAATTCTTTTTCTCTTCTTTTCAAATCCGCATGAGCCTTGTACTTTCTTGTATTGGACTCCAACCTTCCCTTGACCTCCTTATGCAATTCAAGGAAATAATCAACAAAATCCTTTGCTGCTGCACTTTTCTTTCCAAAATCTGCATTATCTCTTAACTCATGAACACCTTTGGGACTATAGCCATAGACAATATAAAATGGACTCTTACTTGTGCTTCTATTGATGGAATTATTGTAGTAAAATTCAGCTTGTGCAAGCACCACATCCCACTATTTTGGTCTCCCATTTATCAAGCACCTTAACAAATTTACAAGACTTCTATTTACCACCTCTAATTAGCCATCCATTTGGGGGTGATAGGTTGATCTATAAGTTAAATGTGTGCCCAAATTCTTCCATAATATTCTCCAAAAATGACTGACAAATTTAATAGCCCTATCCAAAACAATGCTTCTTGGAAAACCATGCAACCTTACAACCTCCTTAAATAATAAATTGGCAACATGTGAAGCATCACTTGAATTCTTGCAAGGAATAAAATGACCCATATTTGAAAATCAATCAATCACAACAAAAATATAATCATTACCTTTTCCGGTTCTTGGCAGCCCAAGAACAAAATCCATACTCACTTATGTTGTCAATTAGAATTGCACCCTAGCTAAGATTTGACTTAACTATCTTGTTGAAACATGGAAGTGTTCTCAAGCTATGGGTAACTCATGATGAGAACAAATCTCCAAAGAGGGCTGGTTCCCTGGAAAATCACTTAAACTAAGGACTTTTCTAAGAAAAGGGTTTAGAAAGATAACTTGAAATGTGTTAGTGTAATTAAATTAATTATTACACTAGCATAAGTTAACTTAGGTCTTGCATAATTTAGTCCTAGGTTGCATTTTTATAAATCATTTAATAATAGGGTAATGTCCCCTTCCATGTTTGTAGGGATAATATTCCTTCTAGAAGATGAGTTGTCCTTCTAGAACTTATCTCAACATTTAATAATTTTTTAGAGAGGGTTCACATGTTGTCACATATTGTTAGATCAAGACACATGGCAACATCATATTGCATCTTGCATCTCATTCATGCCTATATATTCAAGACATTTGTACATTTGTAATAATCTCATATCATATCATATCAATATAGAATCTCCATTGTGCATGCCTAAGTTCGAACACTTTCTGTGTGGTTGATTATCTTTCCTGGAAAAGGTCCTGCAATGAGATGGTAGCTTTAGGGACCCTGTGCATCCATAATCTCAACATGGTATCAGAGCTTGTCCAATGAAACGTCAACCCTCAATCAAGAAAGTTGGTGTGTGAGATTCTTCACAGGTTGAAGGTTTCCATTGCAGGCTACTTGACTCCACTTGGGGACCAAGCTGATTTCTGAAGCATATAGAGTAAGATCCATGCTCTCCATTATCTTCAAAAGGCCTCGAAACCCTAGGATCACCTACCCATTCATCAAAATCAGATACATCAACCTGGGAGCCATTAGAGGTATTTAGGGTTTGCAAAATCAACCGTACTATCCGTACAATTTGCAATAAAAAAATCACCCCAGTTAGTTGTCCTTTGAGGAATTTTTTTTTTAGTTGCAGGCACTTTTTTTTCAAAAAAAAATTGGGCTTATTTTCATATCATCCTAGAAAAAAATACATATTTGGGATTTTTCCATAGTTTGTAGAATTTAAATTTTTTTTTTGGAGCGACCTGTATTTTATTCTTTGGTCAACATCATATTTTTTTAATTTGTGGCATCAATATTTTATTTATCAGCATGCATAAGGGTTTGATTTTTTACTCCCATAGACATTCTAGTAAAATATTTTGGGCTTGATTTTTTTATTGGTCGGCATCTTTTTTCCAATAGACGGCATCAAAAGTTTTTTATGCAGATTAAAATATTGATAAGCATTTCAGTTTTTGAATTGCTTTTTAAGCAACATCTACCATCCATCCTAGCCGCGATCACACACATGACCGAGTGTTTGTTCCTTGAGCGGCATTTTTTTTTCCACACTTTAGCCCGTGATCACATCAAGACGAAGGGCAGGATTTTTTTTGCTCGGGGTGCTATAATTTTGCACCTGGTTAGCTTGCAGAATGCCTCATCTAGGAATTTTTTCATTTTATCATAACTTTCACCCATGGTGTCAAAATTCAGCAAATGAGATATTGTCGGAAAGAGAATTTTGTCTACTTTCTAGTGATGACATCCATTCTACAAAATTTTGCTCACAAAAAATTCTATAGTCAACTGAAGACAAAACCCTAATCTGGACTCAAAGGCCCGTCACTTCACAACCATTCATCGAATTTCGGTGATTTCAGCGACATCAGGAAGTATTTTCAGATATTTTTTCATCATTCTAGATCCCTTGATCAGTTTCAACTCTAGGTACTCTTGCATTGATTTTTTTAGTTTAGTGCATTTGTTCAATAACCTGGACATCCTGAAGCTTGGAAAAATATTTTTTGATCCCGATAGTATCACTTCAGTTGCACATCATCCTTGGAAGTCTTTATTTGTTGTTGAAGGTCATTTGTCTTTTTTTTTGGAGAAAGTTCATTATGGTGCTTTCATACACTCCTTTAGTTATGTTGCGCAAGGGTAACTATAAACAATGGTGGGATGGGATCATCCACCATCTCCAATCACTTGATTTATTGCCACATCTATTTGGTATAGTTCCTCATTCAAGTGGTATTCATGAACTTGCTTGGAGTTGCAAAAAATACAATGTATTGGAGATCATTGCTATGCAAGTTGATTGTGATGTTTTGAGTTCTATTGATCATTGTGATTGTCCTAATATTCTTTGGACTAAGATTTGGGAGATATATGGAGGATTAGACACTCCATCATTCCTCGATGGTCATGATTCTGAATGCCATTCTTCATATCAGGTACCCCATGATGATATTGTTGTGTAGGAGGTTGATTTCCTTGATTCTTTTGAAGAGGTTGACAAGGTTGCTTCAAGTGATTCTTCTCCATCATAGACAATTGGTATCTCTTCACATTCAGTGATTCCTTGTCCAAATTCATTGATTGAGGCTTCCACCATCATCATTCATTAGGACACATGCAGTTTTCTAGACTTGGCATCACAGGATGGCTTTGTTTCAGGTATCACTAACTTGGCTACTTCTACAGGTTTGGAGAACATTCTTGAGGGGATATACCTCCTCTATTCATATTCCACTTTGGAGAGTTTTCTTGAGTCTCCTCATCCATTTGTCTTGACCTTGATTAGGAATCCAAAGACTATCTTGTAGGCACTTGGTTTCTCTTTAGAGATTTCATGTATGAGACTTCTTCCCTGTCATTCAATTCAAGAGTTGGAGTTTCTTCAACATCTACCATTGGATTTGCTTCTTCCTAACAAAAGACATGTGGTTTGGACTCCTTTTTTGCTTCAGACTTCTTTCAGTGGTTTTGAGGACACTTCTTTCAGGGGGGGCTATCAAGTTGCCATCATATTCATTGCATTTTTGTCTTTGGATATTGTTAAACATCAGTTTTCGCGTCGTCCGGGTTTGTCACCCTCTTCATTGATTGTGGCATCTTCATCTTCAGGCAAGGAGACATTTTAGCAGAGTTTAGAGACATCATCAACATCCATTTTCATTCTTCCTTCCTTCAATTCCTATCCGGAATTGGAAGCATCTCTGCACTTGCATTTGGTTTTGTTTCTTTTGAAAGGGAGACAAGTTGTTTGTCAACATTGGATCATGTTTTTTCTTTAGACACTTACCATCTTTGTAGGTGATCTCATCTTCTGGGGGGGCTATATAGTCTCTCTTTTTCCCTCCTATGGGGGGGCCATTGTATTGTATCCCTGTGACGAATGGTGTCCTTGGGGGGTATTTGGGAGTCCTCCATCCTTCCCATCCTATCTCACATCCTTTTTTCTTTTTCATCTCCTTTTTGGAGAGGGGTTTTGTTCCCACTGGGTTTTCCCCTTTTCTCCGGTTGTGGGAGATTTTTTTCATCATCTTCATGTACATGGGTACCTAACATGGCCTTGTAGCCAAGACCCATCATTGATCATCTCTGCATAGTCATTGCATTTTCCTCCCTAAGTTAAACTTATGGGGGGTGTTAGTGTAATTAAATTAATTATTACACTAGCATAAGTTAACTTAGGTCTTGCATAATTTAGTCCTAGGTTGAATTTTAATAAATCATTTAATAATGGGGAAATGTCCCCTTCCATGTTTGTAGGGATAAGATTCCTTCTAGAAGATGAGTTGTCCTTCTAGAACTTATATCAAAATTTAATAATTTTATAGATAGGGTTCACATGTTGTTAGATCAAGACACATGGCAACATCATATTGCATCTTGCATATCATTCATGCCTATATATCTAGGGAATTTGTACATTTTTAATCATCTCATATCATATCATATCAATGTAGAATCTCCAATGTGCATGCCTAAGTTTGAACACTTTCTGTGTGGTTGATTATCTTTCCTAGCAAAGGTCCTACATTGAAGACTACAACTTCAAGGACCCTGTGCATCCATACTCTCAAAAAAATGAAATCCTAAACCTAATGGGTGATGCACTAGAACTTTTAACTTATTTTAATAACTTCACTTACAATCAATTTCTCAAAACATTAACTCTCACAATCTCATCTATTTAACATACAACTCAATAATGATTTGCATGAAGGCTCGAAAACTAAAAATAACACACAACCTGAATCATATGAAATTATTGCACACAGATTCACAATAATGAGACATCAAAAAGTATCCAATTGTTATGATCACAATGAAACATCAAACCAATACTAGAAATATGAAACAAAAATATGAGATAGGAATGCTATGTTGTTTTTATTGAACTGAAGGAGTATGCAAATATAAAAATCTGAGTACAAACAATGGCTTACAAAGATCTCTGCAAGTAGTCAAGAGATTAAGAAGAAAATTTGAACTCTATTCCAATCCTAACTAATGAGAAAAAAACTAAGTTTTTTCTCTAATATATGCCTCCAAAGTGTCTCCAAGAGTGAAAAGGAAAAAAATGAGTGAACTGCTCTTCAAAATAGCAACTCCAGTGTGATTTTTGAGCAAGGGAAAAAATTCTCCAAAATAGGGCATAAAACTAATCCAAACTGAGTGAAAAAGATAGCAAGATTCCATCCAAAGCAAATCAACCCAAAAAAGGCTCAAAATCATTCAGTTTTGATTGAAAATTAGGAAAGACAACTTCAGTTGACCCAATTTTCTATTTTGTTCAAAAAGACTCAAACTCAAATGAGAAAGTTTTTAAGAGGACTGGATGCATTTGTTCCTATTTACCGTATTTAATTGACAATTATTAAAGCAATTTATAAAAAAATGCTTTTAATGTTGTCTTACAATATTGTAGTTTCCATTGTTCTAAATTTTTGCAAAAAATATAAGGCAACTATGGTCTTGATTTTCTACAAAACCATTAATTGGTTTTGAAAAATAACTCCCTCTTCTAACCAACAGAGGATGCTTTGCATGCTTATGAATCAACAAAAAGAGACAGGGAAAGAGAAAATACCCTACAAACTACTGCAACACCTTTCAAAGGAGGAAAATGTATTCACTTACCCACCTATTTTGATTCGGGAGCCAATGGTGATCAAATGAATAGTTGAATTGGTTGTGCTTTACTTGATATTTTATTTCATGCTCTTGATCAGTATTGCTATGGGACCGCTTCTTCTCGTTGGCTTCCACCCAAGCTAAATGCCTAATAGGACATCCCCTTGAAGGCTTTGGACTGGAGAGAAGACAATTTGAGTGAGCAACAAAAAAAACATCAACTTCACCTTGCATGATAGCTTTCCATGTCAGTTCCTCCTCCATGGTTAGTGGACCATCCTCTTCACTTAGAGAGCTAATAGCTCATCAAAGCTATCAACTATTGGAAGGCTCCTGGTAAGAGTTGGACCAGGCTCAAAATCCACATTATCACCCAAAGAGGAACCTTTTGAGTAAGGATTTTCTTCTTCAATAAAAGAAGGTAAATGCTCAAACAATGAGATAGCCTCTCTTGAAAAACTTTCAATCCACACATCAGCTTCAAGCTCTTCTATACAACAAAAAGGTAGCTCCTCCAACCAACTAAACTCATGCAAATCAACTTCATGAGAAGTTTCTTGACCCCCATCAAGACCATATTCTTCCTCTTGCTCCAAAACTTATTTTTCTGACTTGGTGGCACAAGAGGGGCCAAAAATAGCTATCTCTTCAGCCTGCCGATTAGGCTGCACAATAACTAGTGGATCATTTGGGAATACAACCATTTACACCTCTTTCTCTTGCTACTTGGGATAGTCCTCCTCCAAAAATGTTGGCATAACATCTAAGCATAAGCAAAAAACTCAATCTTAGCTTGAAATAGATCCTCCCCAAGCTCTAGATCATTCAACTTAGGGCTGCTTTCATGTATTTTCTCATGGAAGCACTCATCAATCTTTTTAAATTCCATAAAAGGTTCACACTTGCACTCCTCTTGCTGCCCCAAGGTTTGATTATCAGATGGACAACCTTCAACCAACAACTCACATTGTTGAGCATATTCTTGTTGTTTTGAAACTATTGTGGTTGAGATAAGAACATCTTCCTCATCATCTTCAATGAAAGGAGGTAATTCATCAAACAAACTTGTGGAATGATACTCTTGACCAGCCTCATTTACCCCTTCATCCTATTGTCCTGATTGATCTATTAAAACAACTTGACCATTTTCAACAAAACTAGGAAACTCATCAGTAAAAACAAGCAAAGATTCATCTTGAGAAACCTTTTCCTGCTCCATCTCTTGTTGCTCTAAGTGGTAAGCCTCCAAAGTTGAACGAAATGGATTTACATTTCCAAGATTCTCCATGAGGGGTAGGGTATCTTGATCAATGGGTCCACTTTTGGATTCATCAGGTGAGGGAACTCGGGAAGCTTCTTGGATTTCTTGAGGAGAAAGATGTTGTTCAAGGGGTTGATCCAGAACTATACAAGTTTGAACTTGCTTAGGAATAGGTTCATCTTGGATGAAGCACAATGTATTGAACTAGGGAATGTCTTTTACAAAAAATGGGTTTGGAAAACTAGTAGTTGGGCTAGCTTCTTGCTCAATAACAGGCTCTTGAAATGAAGGGAAGCTCCTAAAACTTGTATTTTCAGCTTGGGAAGGTCTAGGAGACTCACCTTGTCTAAAACTTGGAAATTTATACTTACAAACCTCTTCTTGAGCTGGCTAATCTAGAATTGTAGGAGCTACTTGGAATTTGTTCCTCTGTGTTTAAGCAAACATGAGATTCATCTGACCCTCTTTTGTAGCTATCTCTCTTTCAAGGTTCTCCTCAAATTGTATCCTTTGTGCCTCCAACTCCTGCTTGTGGAGATAGGCTTGATAAACCATCTCTTCTTACTACTGATTATACTCATGTTGCCTATTGATTTCCTCTATTTGCTTTGTGAAGTCAAGCATCATATCCTTTATGCTTGCAACCTCCTTGTCTTACAACTAGTTTTGAGTGTATGACGACTCATATGGAGGTTGAGTGGGGGTCAGTGGTTGGTAATTATACTAGGCATGTTGGTTTTGAAAATCCATGGAATTGAAACAAGAAGCATGATTAGCTTGATATGACTGATGATGAGGTGGATAAGTAGAGCTTTCATGATATGATGGATAGTAAGACATCTCTCCATGAAACATTGACCTATTCATTCATTCCAAAGCTGGAAAATAAGAAAAAAATAGATTTTTTGAAATAAGCCAGCACTTGATCATACCAAAACTAGTAAGTTTGAGCTCGGAGTCACTAGATGTGTGTAGATTTTTTCATCCAAATGAAGATCTTACTAACATACAAATCTAATATCAGCAATAAATAATAAAATATTGGACTAAAAGAGTCCAATTAGTCCCATTGGGTATGCCGAAAACTATTGTCAATCAGGATTGCACCATAGCTAAGATTTGACTTAACTATCTTGTTGAAACATGGAAATGTTCTTGAGCTGTGGGTAACTCATGATGATAAAAAATCTCTAGAGAGGGCTAGTTCCCCTAGCAAATCACCTAAACTAAAGACTTTTCTAAGAAAAGGGTTTAGAAAGATAACTTGAAATGAAATCCTAAACCTAATGGGTGATACACCATAACTTTTAACTTATTTTAATAACTTCATTCACAATCAATTTATCAAAACATTAACTCTCACAATCTCATCTAAAAAATACAACTCAACAATGATTTGCATGAAGGATCAAAAACTAAACACAACACACAACTTGAATCATATGAAATTCTTGCACACAAATTCACAATAATGAGACATAACAAAGGATCCAATTTTTATGATCGCAATAAAACATTGAACCAATACTGCAAATATGAGACAAAAATATGAGAGAGAAATGCTCTGCTATTTTTATTGAACTAAAGGAGTATGCAAATATGAAAATTTGAGTACAAACAATGGCTTACAAAGCTCTTTGCAAGTAGTCAATAGAGTAAGAAGCAAATATGAACTCTATTCCAATCCTAAATAATGAGAAAAAACTAAGTTTTTCTCCAATATAAGCCTCCAAAGTGTCTCCAAGAGTGAAAAGGAAAAATCTAAGTGAACTACTCTTCAAAATAGCAACTCCAGTGTGCTTTTTAAGCAAGGGAAAAAATCATCCAAAATAGGGCAGAAAACTAATCCAAACTGAGTGAAAAAGATGGCAAGATTCCCTCCAAAGTAGATCAACCTAGGAAAGGCTCAAAAGCATTCAGTTCTGATTGAAAATCAAGAAATATAACTTCAGTTGATCGATTTTTTTTTCTATTTTTCTCAAAAAGACTCAAACTCAAATGAGAAAGTTTCTAAGAGGACTGAATGCATTTGTTCCTATTTACTACATTTAATTGACAATTATTAAAGCAATTTATAAAAAAATATTTTAATAATGTCTTACAATATTGCAGTTTCCATTGTTCTAATCTTTTGCAAAAATTATAGGGCAACTATGGTCTTGATTTTCTACAAAAATCATAAAAGATCCTTAGGCACCTAGTCACATGTCTTTCTTCAAAAATCATAAAATATCACTAAAAGCACACAGTCTAAGTTTGCAAAGTATGAGGAAGGCATTCAAAATGCATAAAAGTTTCAAAATAATATCATACTTAAGGTATTAATCTATGCATGAAATTTTAAAACATTGTGAAAAGACTCAAGGCCAAATTAGGGTAAATTTGAAACCTTACAACAAAACTATTTGACCCCTAACTTTCAGCTCTCATTTTTGCACTTTGATTTTGGGGAACTCTTTGTTGGGCACCACCATGAACTAGGGCATGAGAGTTCGAGCTCTTTTGAAGCTCTCATGGAGCCTCCTCCTCAGGAAAACTATATGGTGAGTATTTCTTTGCAAAAATCCCTTCACTTCCTCCACTTCAAATGCATTTCTTGGGATTTTGAGCCATAACCATTGACATATTTATGATGCTTTTCCTTTTGTTTATGTTTTTCGATGCCCCCTTTTGCTTGGCCACCATGGATTATTTTATTTCAAGCTCTGAGGATAATTGAATGCATTCTCTCTTCAGCAAAACTCAGGTAAGATCTTCACCATTCGAGTTTTTTATTCTTCTTTATTTTCTATTGTTAAGAAGCTCAAATCAAGCTCAATAATTGCAAAAAATGATGAATGTTTTCCTCTTGTCGTGAAAAAATATTCATCTATTATTTCTACGAAATGTGAAACTCTTGCATTGTTAGTTTATTATTTTCATCAATTATGAGGGTATCCTGTATACTAAGGCCACGACTTCTTGAATTTCTGAGTGCTCCTTATGTTTGCATGAGCTCAATGAATTCTCCTTTTATTGGTCATGGATTTTGACTCACTAAAAAAAAGACGAGGACCTCTCCACTTGGGCTCTACCTCTTAAAATCCTATTTCCTATAGTCGCGGTTTCTATCTATCATTCACTGTATTTGAAATCATGAAGAATGATCCACCTTGCTGTAACATAGGTGCTCTTAACAAAGGATCTTTTCCTTACAAACTTGAGATTTCATGCATGACAACTCACATCTCCAATGAACTGTTAGTGCCTCTAAAGGAAAACAATCTTATCTCATAAAATAGAAGATTGAGAATACATTTAATGGAAAAGCATGTCACTGTACTCTACTATGCAGGGTTTGACCATCACTACCTTATTGACTCCTTTCACACTCTCTAGAACCTAGGAATTGTCTTGCTACATTGAATGCTTTGTGACAACCACCATTTAAGAAAATTTATCCATAAACTAAGCTCGATATACTTATTTCTTGTTGTGATCTCATTACATTCATGCACTTCCTTGATGCCACCTTAAATTGGTTGTTTTCCATTAAACAATATGCTTGACAATGCTCATCTATGGGTTTTTTTTGGCATAGATCACTAACAACCATAATATCACTATCTACCTAGTCAACATTGTGTCACATACTGTCATCATTCTTATGCTGACTCAAGAACTTTTAGAAGCTAACACTTCCTAGGTAAGGCCTCTTCATAACTTACAAATTTCTCCACAAGGAACCTTGCTTGCACTGAGATCATTCCTACAAAGTGTCCACTATTTTTATTAACACTATACACGGGAAATAAGCAAAACTAAAACATACTCTTCTCCTCACACATTATCTTCATTCCATAGCTCTATTGGTGATGAACTATGGCCAAGCCTATGCAGGGTAAGTGCACCAAGATGGTTCCCAAAAAGGGGGCTTAAGTGGCCACTTTTTTTCTAAAATAAAGAAATATCGACCTTGGACATGAAATTGAGGATAGTTACACTCAAAATTTTGAGATGGAAAAAAACAAGGATCAAAGTGTTCTGAGTCTACTTTCGAAACTACTAATTTATTTTGAAAATGGTTGAGATTGAGGGGTTCAAAAGAGGGACGTACACAAATTGGTGCTATTTTTGTCAGAAAAACATAACATAGCAACTCTTGTACGACCTGAGCACGGTGAAATTTTTTGTAGTATTTTTAAAATCGCTATAGTCAAAAGTTAGCTAACAGTATCTAGTTGATGCACGATTTTTCTGATAATTTTTTAATGAATATTTGATTTTTTACTAATTTTCTAAGTGGGCACTTCTTGAAAAGCAGAATTTCGGCCGTGCTCCCCCTCAATTTTTTTGAAGGTAATTGATTTTTTTTTAAATGTAGAATAGAGTCTAGTTTCTAAAAATGTAATTTATTTGAAATTTCTTTGAACGGTTAATTTATAATGAAAAAAAAACCAAACACTACTTTTTGGTGAAAAAGAGA
>VDFB02379544.1:0-13080 GCA_007258455.2 Sequoia sempervirens | reverse complement strand
CCCCAAATTTTATTAAGAAAACTCAGTAGTGTTGGATATGAAACGGGACAGCTGGCTAATCCACCAATTTCATCTTCACCACCCAGCACTTTATCTTTCTTCCGTTTTCCACCTGGAGGTAATTCTTCTGTTTAAAGAATTTAGAAATCTAACCCCACTAAGATAAATTTAATAATTTTCAATGGCCGACATTAATTTTTACCTTTGGTTTAATATTGTGACGGGTAGATAGTGTTACTGAATTTAAATTAAATCAACCATTGACTTCCTTTAAATATATATTTATATATATATATATTTTTTAAAATTTACCCTTTTTAATTTGGTAATGAATTTCACCTTCATTTTAATATTTTACCTGAAGATCAATTTATCACAATATTAAATTAAATTAAATTAAACATAAACCCACCACCATTTTAACATTTTATCAGGTAGAATAAAATATATATTTTTTTAAATTTACCTCTATTTAATTATAATTAATAACAAAATATTTATTTATTCATTTATTTATATATTTAAACATTAAAATTTGCAACTAATTTAATATTTAATTAAATCTTGATGTTTTTCCCACAACTCACATTAATGATTAAATTTAATGTTTAATTTCAATCGTAATACTAACTATTATTGAATTAAACTAACCAATTAGCAATAAAGATACACATCTAAATAAAACGATAAACACACTTAAATTTATGACTTGAAATGAACAACATAAAACAGAACAATACCATACAAAACGGGATACTGACGGATGACATCATCAAACATTGACAAGATGACAAACATGGACAGGGCCCTTTCTTGTCAAATCCTTAAACCACGTCATATCCATTGGGTTTGTTGGGCACGCTTAGACCCGACGATGCGGGTAGAGTGAGTGCTTGGTACCTGTAGCCCTGCATAAAACCAAGTGTCGAAACAAAATATATATTCAATGCCAAACACATTGTGAGAGAGAATTATAGTGTGGGAGGGTGCTCACGGATGAGCAATGCAACACCGTCCCTCTCACCTGAACCTCAAACAATAGCACATCATCATAAATATCATGAAACAAGTAGTAACCAATTTATGTAACCACACAATACCACATAACCAGATAAAGACAAACACCATGCATCATTATATTATCAACATCATAAAACAGCATCATGATCATCCAACAAAACACACATGTCAAATAGGTAAAACAATCCCCATCAAAGTCTCGAGTTTGCATTAACATAAACAGTATCATAAGAGTAACAGTAACACGAGAGGCGCCACATCAACTCTTAAGTCCATGCATTGTTTTATTGTTGAATAATAGATGGAGTATAGATTCTTTTGGAGGTTGGGATTTTTCCTCTTGAGGGTTTTCCCATGGTGTATTTTGTGTTATCTTCTAGCTTGTCTATTTGATCTATGCATTATGGTTATTATGTAAGCTTGTATGCATGCTTTTATCTCATGGGGTTATGTAGGAAATCGATTAAATGAACTAGGTATTGATGTATTATTTCCTAACAAGTGGTATCAGAGCTTTCATGGTTATGGGAGGTGTGAGCTCTTAGGTTTTGTCATAACCCTTGTTTGAGTAGATCTAGTGTAAAGTTGAATTCATGGCTATGCAAGAAATATTTGAGACATTACAAGATATGGAATACATGTGGAGGTGTTTTTTTTAAGATTTGGGTTGTTGGTACCTTTCTAGATTTGTTGGGGGTTTATTGCAAATCTGGAGTTTGAGAAATTTGGGTCAAAAAGGTTTCTTGGATTATGCTTTCATATTAGGGTTTTCGAGAGGAAATTTCACAAATGACTACTTGAGACAAAACAAACCTTATCATTGGATCCAAGATGGCCGAGAAATGAAAATTGATATAATTTTTTTCTTATTTTGGCCACTGTGAGAAAATGAAAAAAAAAAGTGCAATGACCCCTCAGTCGTACAGTCATACGGTCATCAAGTTTGCAGAATTATAAAATTAAATCAAAAATTAAAAAATATTTGCGACATTATAAATAATCTTTACTAAAAACTTTTAAATTTTAAAAATCTTAAAAAATAAATAAATAAATAGATTTTGGTGGGGTGGGAGGTTCATAGACCCCCCTACCACCTTTGGCCTATGCTAGTGGTGACAATCTATGTACCTAGTGTTGTCATTTGTCAACGGGCCTCAGTCCTATGGGGACCCCGCTTAACCCACGGAGCTTAACAATCCATAAACCACCCAATATTTTTATCTTGAAATTTTTATTATTAAAAATTAAATTATATTGCATGATTTTAGGTCTAACAAAACAAAAAGCTACCACTGCAAAGCCACTAGTAGGGTAGATTGGGCAACTTTTGTTCAAATGGGCATAACTTTTACCCAGGATGTTGGATTTTCAACTTTCAATAATCGATGGAAATCTCTCTTCAAGATCTACACAGTGCTATAGGTTTGGTTCTATGATTTTTTTGTTTATATCAATTTTTGGGGCCTGGAAGCCATATGTTCTTGGTTTCACTGTTTTGAGCATAAATTTTACATACAAAATTGGATTTTTGATTTCAAGTAGGTGTTGGAGAGAATATGCAGTGTACTACACCTTGGATCAATTATATTATCAATTTGTGGTTCAGAGAGAGGATTGTATGTGTTTGATCACTTAAGGTGCCTGATATTTGAGGTGTGATTATGTGAGTATTCAGATGATTCAAGAGGTGAAATCTTGAGGGAGTACATATTTTTATATGATATTTATGATGATACAACTAATTATTAGTTTGGTGCTTCCTAATATAGGTTTGTAGGTGTTTTTCAAAGTTGGACTTTGATGGTGGTAGGTCACAGATTGTCTTCTAGTTTGAGGACATGGGTTGACACATGTATATACTTGGAGTCTCATGTGGGTGATAGTTGAGTGTAGGTACAACGTTGGTGATGATTATGGTGTCATGGATATGTAGGTGCATTTTAGCATTGGCACGACATGATCATGTATGTGGTTTTTTGGTGGTGATATGGTTTGGTATTAGGACGTTGTTCTTATCTCCTAGATTCTTGTTTGGTTCCTTGAATATGGTTACTCATTTGTGGACATGTTTGGCACATCATATTTGTGGTTTATTTGGTGTTTGATTCTTGTTGGATATAGGATTATCTTCTTTGATATATCGGTTTGTAGGTCACTAATGTAATGATGAGTTTGTATGTTCAATGTTTGGGATCTATGAGTTATGTAGTTGTATGGGCTAATCACCCATTTAGTTACAGTGGGATGACTCGGATGTGGACTATCTATATCCAAGGTATTCATTCAATTTTGATGTAGACTTTGTTAGTTGACCTTGTATGTGGTATTTGTGTATTAGTATATTTCTTTGATATGAGAGAATGGATGATTGGAGTGCCATGATTTTTCAGTGTTTGGGAATTGTATCATGTGGTTTTATCACGATGTCATGATAGCTTGGTTACATTTCATTTGTTACACATTTCAGTGGGAGCTATTGATAGTGATGATTTGGCAGTGTAGGATTGATTCTTAATGTTTTGATGGCGGTTGTATTTTCTTGGCTTGGAGATCTTGGTTCTACTTCTTCTTTGGAACTACTAGGATTGTAGTTGAGTGTGTGTGGACCATGGGTGATCTTCATTTAGGAGATGGTTGTCACGATTCCATGTGTAGCTTGGTGTCACTATTTAATGGAAGTTTTTGGTAGTGATATAGCTTCAATGTTGGTGATGGATGATCTTCTTTAGTGTTTGTGGATGTCTTGGAGAAGCTCTTAGATCCTATTATTGTAAAAGAGTTCTTTCACATTTACAAATTCACTGTTAGGAGATGGTTATCTTCATGTGGTTGGAGGTGTTGATTCTTGGTTTAGAGTGTTATTGGTATTATGTCATAATGTACTCTTGGTTCTAGAGTAGAGTTTTGGCATGATACATGTTCTCTTGAGATTATGATGTATGCATTGTTGCATGTGATCTCCTAGGAAAAGATGGTTAGATCATGATGTCATGTTGGGTTCCTTATTTTACGGTTGGAGCTTTGACATTGATCTTGTTGGTTCTCTTGGTATTTGAGTATATTGTTCACTTTTTTGGGAGCTTCATGAGGGTGTTATGTTACATTTGGAGCTTAGCATGGATTGATTGGTTTTAGGTTCTCATGGATACTTGGAGACTTGGGTGAGGCTAGAGTTCTCTTTTGTTTAGATACATTTGCTTGAGATGATTACTCTTTGGAGTTTTTAGTAGGAAGATCGAGGAGCCTTCACCTGGATATAGATGTGAGATCATGATGGACCTATAGAGGAGATAGTTTTTGGAGTTTCATGATGACTTGGTTATCCTGGAGGAGCATTCTCATTCCCCACTCGATCTACTCGACAATTTATCATTTAAAAGGTATTTTCCTATTCCCATTTCAGATGTGTTATGTTTCATGCTTTATTTTCTCATGGGAATGAGTCTTGAGCCATGGTGATTGATTTTAGGAGAATCATTTGAGGATTGTTTAGCATGAGTTTATATTGCTTTATCTTTCATAGATATAGATCTTGAGCTACGGATAGTTGGTTCTCCGGGATTCATTTTGAGCAATTCTAAGCATTGTTATCTCCTTATGCATTCAATTCTATTTATGTTATCATCCATTGATGAGGAGTTTTAGGAGATGGTTATTGGGCTAATTTCCTAATTTTGGAATGGATACTTTGAATTTGGTTTCCTTGTTAGAGAGGATTACATCCATGTTGTTATTACATGTTATATATGTTTGTTTGATCTAAGAGATTGAATGTTGGGTGTTCTTGAGGCTTTTTATTTAAGGTTGTAAGGAGATCATCCTTGACACAATGTAGCACTTTGAGGTGTTGTCAAGAGGACATGTTATGATTTACAGGTTTTCTCTCTTCATTCTATGGTTCCTTCCTGGAAGTTCATGTTCATATGATTTAGGAGGATTGTGGTAACATGTTGTGAGAGAGTATTCAGGTATTGGTGTTGCATGTGTGGATCATTGTGATTGTTCTTGGTACTTCATGTTTTGATCATTTTCCACACCTTGGTATAGTGTTGATTTGTATACTCGGTATGCTTTAATCATTTTCAGATTTGGCATTACCCATGCAATGGGAGTTCTTGGATATATGTGTTCTTCATTGACAGGTTTGATACAGGGAGCTTGTGATTATAGTTTATGGGTTGCATATGTTGGTATGAGTTTACTGATGTTGTTGATGCCTAGGAGGTATGGATGGTTGGATGTATTACCATGTTTTGTGGATGTTATTGCCAATCATGTGGTTTTTTTACATTTGACAGCATCTTGGAGTCTTTTTCATCACTTGGATTCGATTCCCATGTTCTTGGATTAGTGCATCTTCACCTTGGCATGTTCATTTTCTTCCATAGGTGGCACATCGGATGATGGGAGGAGTTTTTTCTTGAGATGGTGATCAGTTTGTTTGTATTGCAAGTATCTTGATGGAGCACAAGAGCATGTTGGAGATTCATGTGGTTTCATGTATGGCTATGATGATGTATTTTGTTGATTGGCC
This sequence comes from Sequoia sempervirens, assembly GCA_007258455.2. Classification (NCBI taxonomy): domain Eukaryota; kingdom Viridiplantae; phylum Streptophyta; class Pinopsida; order Cupressales; family Cupressaceae; genus Sequoia; species Sequoia sempervirens. The sequence continues at coordinate 7,526 of VDFB02379544.1, read as the reverse complement.
CTTATACAATGAATACAACAAATGGGAGAATGTTAGGATATGGTTTTGTACAACATTACATAAAATATTATAATTAAATAATTAGTTAGTTATGGTGCATCTAGGAGATGTGGTTAGCCACAACAGGTAATTATTTAAGGACACTTGTAAGTTGTATTGTAACATTGGGTTATTAATTTATGTGGGAGATAAAGAATAATAATTTAATATTTGGGGAAAGTATTTAATAATGTGAAAATTTAGTTACCAATATTAAATAAAGGTTCAATGGTTTTGTGCTCACATGGTTTTTTGGCACACGTGGTTTTATTTTACAAATTGGTTGTATTTGTGTGAACTTGTATCTAAAAAAGCAAAAACATGTCTAGTGGTTAAGGTTGGTTGGGTGAGTGGTTTGTCATTATTGAGTCTTTTTTAGGAGTACATATGTGAAGCATGGCATGGGATGTGTGGATACATGAATGTACACATGGAGGATGCATTGGAGAGGCTTGATGCTTCATAATTATTCATGGTAACTATGTAAGTGCATGTATTATTTTACTATTGAATAATAGATGGTGCATGGATGCTTTTGGAGGTTGGGATTTTCCCTCTTAAGGATTTTTCTAGGGTATATTTTGTGTTATCTTGTGGATTGTATATTTGAGCTATGCATTATGGTTATTTTGTAAGCTTGTGTGTATGCTTTTCTCTCATAGGGTTATGTAGGAAATGGATTAATGAGTTGTGTATCGATGTATTATATCCTAGCAATGATGCAGGAGCATCTAGTGGTGTAAGGCTAATCTTGCATCACCCAAAAATATTATATTTTCATTCTATTTTAGTTTTCTTTAGTTGTTTTGGGGCCCATGGCGACACATGCAATCTTTGGGATAGTTAGAAGTTTGAAACAACCAAAAATAATTACCTAATGTTTTTAGTAAGTCAGCCTATTCAAGTTCCTATGGACACGAAAACTAACCCCAAGGAGCGAAATTGAAAAATAAATTTATTGGTGAAAGAATCATCTCAAAATATTGTACCGTGTGGAAGATATTGGGTGCTGTCATAATAGTGGTTTACACCCCGGAGAGGAACTTAATTTTTAGCTAAAAATCAAGGATATTTTTAAAAAATATAATGATTTAAGCCTTAAAAGTTCCATTTTAAGGATTCCAATTGAAGAGGGTTTGATCAAATCACCTTAGATCAAACCCCCTTGGATAGAGCCTCGCTAGTTTTAAACCATACCTATAAATGCCTCTCTTTACACCTATCAAAATGTCGATAAAAATCACTTTGATTTTAGCTTTTGGGGATCGCAAATGAATTACTTAAAATTTATTTCAAATGATTATGGTATTCCCTCGTAACAAGCTATCCAACAATATAATTTTAATATGCTTTGCCTTTGTTGTATTTCTTTTTAAGTTTTGTCAAACACACCTGAAACAAATTTCTTTACCTTCAAGGCACACGCACCAAAATACAGTTACCCATTGAAGTCCCTTTGACCCAACAAAAACACATATATTGTAAAAAAAGTTACGCTGCTATACCTGGCCAAGCACAGGTCTAAATTGTAATTTATTTGACTTTGAAACCCTATTATTAAGGAAAAAAATATTCAATAAAACTATCTAAATCAGCGGAAGCCACCAGATATCAGAGTTGCCAAATCTAAATTGAAAGAATTAGAATTATCCTTCATGAAAAAGTTATGCTATAATGCAAAGCTAATTTTTAAAACAAGTTTGTTTAAAAAATCAATTTTCGTGGGAGATGGAAAAAGAAGTGCAATTTGATTCCAAAAATTTTGAAAAAAATATTTTTAGAATCTATAGACAAAATTTGATGAGACTCTAGTTTGCACTATCTTCAAATTCCTCACAGTTTAGTCGCTATAGGTGCCCGAATGTGAAGATTCAGTTAAAAATAATCATTTCAGTGTCCAGTTTGGCCAAAAATTGCAAACCACTATTATGGGATCACCCTATTAAATTTTTCATCCTGAGGAATTTCTCCAATTAAGTTTCAAACTCAAAATTGAGAACCTTAGAAGTCTCAAAATAGGTTGAAAAGTGTTGAACTTATAGATCTGTGGAAAGCATGTTGTAGATACTTTCACAATCTTTCCAATGATATATTACAATTGAAAATCCAACGGTTGGATAGAAATTTATGACCCTAAGAAGTTGTAACTATACAAAAATAAAATAAAAATCTTCTAGAGTGAGAAAATGGACGGTGGAATTTTTGGCACCAAAATAGGGTTACACCTTCCAAAATATTCTAAGGCAATTACGCTTCTAGGATAAAGAGGGAGAACAAGGGTTACAAAAGGGGCTTCCATAGTGCAAATCGTGGTTTTCTTTTGGCTTGCAAATTTTTGTAATGAGAAGGCCTATGTGGCTATAGCATGTTATTTCCTAAGTATTGTAATTTCACTTCATCAAGTTAATAGAAAGCAAGTGTTTTCTCCTACATTTTTTGTTTATTTCTCTTGTTTAGTTGTGTGTGTGGTTTTGTAAGGTGGGTACCCTTCATCAAACAAATTTTACATCAATGTTTCATGTTAGCATGAAAGTGATGAGCACACGATTATACTGAGAGGGGTTGAACTAGTATAATGCAACTTTTACCAATTTAAAACTTTATCAATCACAATAACATCATTTACTCAACATCGATAATTATACACATGAGAAGAACACAATAACACATGATATTTACGTGGAAACCCTTATAGGAGAAAACCAAGATAAATATTGATTTTATTAAACTTATTTTTACAAATTCTAGAGGCACCAACCCCTCATTCAATTTGTGAGCACCAACCCACTAGAAGCACCAACTCCCACAACTAAATTTGTACTAGATGCACCAATATCTTCTTTAGGAAGCACCAACTTACAAAGCAAAAATAGGTTCTACCTTCTTGGATGTTGCACCATCAACGGATGATGGACAATTTGATCTCTTGTTTGATACCACTCTTCCTCTTGGATTTATCTTCCTTGAATGATCTCCAAATGTGTCTTATTCATAACTCTCCTCTTTCCATATTAGTAATTTACTTCATGATGATATCATTTAACTCCTTCACCAAATTTCCATTATATTATTCTTCTCAAATGTTCATTTATCCTCATTCACCAAACTACTCTTGGATGACGCAACTACTAGCATACACTTTCCTTCTCAAATATTGCTATAAATATGATTATAAATCCACTATTATCTTGCCCTAAGATTTGTTATAATTATTCACAAAATTTTCCTTTGATCAACCTCCCTCTTCTCACACAAATCTACTAGTGTATGAATAATATATCTTTCTATCTTCCATACACAAGTCTACTATGATATTCTATTGTATTTTCTTCATGTAATTCTACTGGTGTATTAAAGATATATTTATTTATCTTCCACTCTCACACCCTCTCAACATCCCACAATTTTTTTGTGTCAATATATATATATATATATATATATATATATATATATATATATATATTCCTATGAGAGATACATCTCTTAAAAATAGAGATAACTATTTAAAAGGATATCACCTTTAGTTACTAACTCTATCTTTTATAAAACTTGTATCACTGCCTTTCATAAAGAATCGTCCTATGAAGAGATGCATCTCTTAAAATAGAGATGACTATTTAAAAGGAATCACCTTTAGTTAATAACTATATATTTTATAAACTTGTATTACTACCTTTCATAAAGAATCTTTGCCTTCTTACAACTAATCACACCTTTTTCTTGCATTAGATAAGACAAATTTTGTCTTATATGAGGGATTTTTTTTACTCAATATTTGTCTTATTCACCTTTTGTCTTTTGTCTCTTATAAATTGTCTTATATAACTTTATTAAGTGCTAGTCATTGCCTTTGTCTAATATAAGTGTCGCCATATTACTAATGAAGTTGTTGCTTGTTATAAAACATGATTGATGCTCTTTATTAAATATGCATTGATTCCTTTAAATCCTTAGTTTATTACTTCATAAGTGTTGCCTTATAATTGGTTTTTAAACATAATCGATGCCACTGTTGTATGATAATCATCCCTACTATCTTCAATGCATAATCATTATTTTATCATTATATTGATTGATGCTCATTAACTGTTGACTTTATATTATTTAACATGGATCGATTCTTATTTGCTATGATTAGTTTATGAGGATAGAACAGCCTAACAAATATGAAAAGACAACAAATAATTTTCCATGTTACTTGGCAAGTAACAAAAAGAACTCCATCAATAATCTATATAAATTGGGCACCATTACTAAGGATCAACATGTTTTTTCTCTTCTCTTGATTACCGTCTCTCCTTTATGTTCTTGCAGTGGCTTTGATATCATTGACAATAATCATGCCTACACTTGGCATCAATGATAATGATGGCAACTATTTCATCTATCAATATTTGCTTTATGAACTCTTTGACATCATTGACAACTTCCAATCATCTATATAGCCTTCACATCAATAAAAACATTAATGATGTTATTCTAACAATCTTGCTCATACACTTGACATCAATGACAATGTGTTTTCACCTTTGACAGCAATGATAATATTTCCAACATAAAGGTATGATTTTTCCAAATTAATGGCACTCCAACTATCACAACCAATTCTTTCCATATTAATAAGCCAATATTTGAGCACAACCTATGTAACCAAATTATTTTTTTACAAGCATGTGTAGGAGCCATTTATTTTTCTTTGGTAGTTGAAAGAGAAAAAATATTCCTTTATTTCCAATTCACCTACCCTTGATCTAAATCCACTAGCCATGTATGTCCAATACCCTACCCAAATAATTTGTACCATGATAACAACTGGTGAAATATTTAGTTCCCTTCATATACATAAATACTCTCTTTACCAAAGTCCAATGTTCCTTGCTTAGGTTTCATATAAGCCTACCCAAGACTTCCACTGCTAGGGAAATGTCTAGTATTGTGTAGACAAACACATACATTAGGCTTCCTACAACATTAGCATATGGAACATTACAAATGTATTTAAAATCTTCATCTTAAGACATTATTCCATGGACAATTTTGTTCCAACAAGAAAAGGAACATTCATTTTCTTAGCCATGCATCAAAAACCTTTGTAAAACTATTTCTATATGTTTTTTCCATACAACCAAAAAATTGTTAGCATAGCCCTTATTTATCTTCATATCCAAAATAAATTTTGTAATTAAATTATTTCATATAAAGTTGGGTTCTTTAATAATTTCCTTATTGTTTCCAATTATTTGCATATAATAAACATACAAACAAATGATAACAAAGTAGTTATTAACCTAATTATAGTAACCATAATAACTAAACTTGCTACAAAAAAAATAATGTTTTATCATTTAAGAGTCAAATTTTTCATACCACCACCTAAGAGATTAGACCATACAAGGATATTTTTAACTTACAAATTAGATTTCACCTTCCCTTTACTCAAAATTTCTCAAGGTGAGATATAATAATATTCCTCCACATGTCCATGCAGAAAAGTTGTTTTTACATCCATTTACTCTACCTATAAATATAAAACAACAATAGAAAGCATAAATCTAACAGAATTAATTTTAACAATAGGAAAATATTTAATTGAAGTCTAGTTCCTTGATCCAAGAATAAACATTTGCTACCAATCTCTTTATACGTGTTTAGCTTTCCATCTAAATTATATTTCTTATTGAATACCCTCTTACAACAAATGGACTTTTTATCTTCGATAGCTTTACTAATCCCAATCCTTATTTATCCAAGGACTCCATTTGTCCACCCATTGCCTTTTTCCAAGATTTTATCTCCTTTGATGCAATAGTTTTCTTCACAAATTTGGCCTCATCATTAGTGCAAGACAAAGAAAATATACAAAGAAAGCCATATGATAATACCATTTGATTCGCCTTTGATATCTTATAGATCTCCTCAAGGGTGGATTGCGATACTCTTCTTCTTCCTCCTTTGAAATAGAATTGTCTTCTTGTCCATTAGCTCATTCATAGTTAGATGCATCTTCTTCTTGCTTAGTTTCAAAATGCACATTTTTTGCTATTTTATTCCTTTGGTTGTTGTAAACTAGGAAAAACATGTCCTTGAAAACCTATGTTTTGTCAAAGCATTCCAAAGTTTATAATCTTTTATATTTTCACCATAACCAATGAAATATATTTTTCTACAAGAGTAGAATTAGGAAACATGTTTATTAGATAAAAAGTAGTGCTAATATAGCTTCAGCCCAAAAAAAATGTTCTAAGTTAAAACCAGTAAGCATATTCCTTTCTTTCTATTAAAGTTGTGTTATTCTTACAACAATCTCATTTTTTGTAGTGTGAATAGAATTATTTTTTGGGTATCAATGTTATTTTATTTAGGAGAATTATTCAAAATCCTTAGAACAACCTTTTTTGTACTCTCAATTATCAAACCTTTAATCTTCATACCCTAAGTTTCAACAAGCACTTTACATTTCTCAAACTTACTAAAAAATCATATTTATGTTTTGTATACCCAATTTTTCCAATGAAATTATCTCTTAAGTGTTGGGTGAAAATTATGTAATCAACTTTCGACAGATTACACAACTTGGACTTCAGCCACAGCTATGTGAGATATGAATCTCTCCTCTTGGAAAGGGGAGGCGCCCTTCTTACTGCTAAGAGAAACAAAAGTAAATCACAAAAAGTAATTACACAATGTACACGAAATTCACGGAGTGGGGGGGGTGTGTTACATTCATCCTTCTCTCTTTTTTCAGAGAAGATGTTTACAATGCTTCACGTGTTGGAAGTTCCGAATTCTTGATAATCCAAACGAACAACTAGCGTATCGCCGTAATATTCTCATCTCAAGGCCAAAGATTGCCGTAGAGATACCTCGTAAGGTGACCAACAACAAACAAAAGAAAATAAAAAGGGAAAGCTCACGAAGGCACAAAGTCATTCCGTAGCTTTATCAATGTTGGATCTGCATAAACGTACCGTTTGCTACGTTAGAAGCACAAAGTCTTCTTAGACGCAACAATTCTTCAAATAGCATGAACGATTACAAGCACAAAGTCTTGTAGATCATCCAACAAGAGTGTCAATAGCACGAACGATTACAAGCACAAAGTCTTGTAGATCCTTCGACAAAGTATCCAAGAGTATGAATAATTATAAGCACAAAGTCTTATAGATTATCCAATCAAGAACATGCATGAGCATGAATGATTATAAGCGCAAAGTCTTATAGATCACTCAACCAATGATAAACAAAATAACAATGCAATCTAAATAACAGATGTAACACAAAGTTTACATCAACCACTTAGAGTCTTTCAGATTCCTCGAACTAATCACTACCAAATCAAATCAACTTACAAAAGTATTGAATCCAACGCAAAGTCTGGCTTGCAATCCTTTTCTTTATTGATTGAATCTCATTCACAAAATATGAACGCAAAGTTTCACAAGTTTGCTTACAAAAGGGCAGCACTTCGTTGCAAAATACTAAAAGAT
>VDFB02379542.1:0-67298 GCA_007258455.2 Sequoia sempervirens | reverse complement strand
AATGGCTAAAAATCCAAATCCTCCTCCATTAGCAAACCTTTCCCAGCCAAATCCTCCCCTACAAAACCCTCCTTCAATCTATGACTTAATCAATGACAATCTAACTGAATTGAGGAACATTTGTCAGTTATACCATAGACACTCTCACTTGTTTGGAATGAAAACCACTTTAGAATCAATAATTTCTAATGTTGAAACTCTCATCAACCAACATATTTCATTTTGAGAGTGGCAAGAGGCCAAGAGATAACAATATTCCAATGGCTTATTGTATGCTTGGGTGAGGGAATTGGACATTTCCAAAGATCAATTAGCACAACTTTTCATCAATCCTAAAACTAAAAAAATTGTTAATGTGCATAAGCCCAAATATCCTATTAAAAAGTGCACACATCAGGGTATCCTAGATAATTTTTGGGATCATTGGTGGAGGTTTTTGATAAACCACCCAACAACAATCTTGATGTCCCCCAATATTTTCTTCAAAAACTATATGTTGAATTTTTCATGGGTAAGCATGATAACTACTTTGATTTGAGGGATTTCCAAGGTGTGGGTAGAGGAATGCCTAAGGATAGACCCGGGGAAAATTAAGTAACCCTAGTTTCCTCCTTCTCCTATTGCTCCCCCACCTCCGATACAACACCTAGAGATTGTTGTAGATGCAACACATTAGAGTATCTTGGTCGTACACACTTTGACTGGCCATTTGATCACACAAAGCTCACAGTTCGCTCAACTGCATGATAGTGATACACTTGTTGGATCAACTGCTATTGGTAGACCCTCCTCTTCTCCACATATTTGTGTGCCCCATCAGTGTAGTATGCAATCACATATGTTTAGGTCCTCTTGCACAACCTACTGAGCCTCCAATGGACACATCCAATTATGAGGTCCATCATATGTCAGACATAGGAGATGAGACAATAGAGGCTGGAGCACATCTTGGAGAGTCATCGAGTGTCAAAGAAATGCGGATGTTGGATCTTATCAACAACATACAATGGTAAGACTTATAGTAATTTCATAGTGCATTTTATCTTAAATGAATATTTTATAAGAGATATTAGTACTAATATATATTTATGTGCCAGATTTAATAGTTGATGATGGAGAATCAAATTACACAAGTCCAAAAAGGTACCCTTATAACCATTTCATTTGGCCTAGAGAGTAACTATATGGTATAATTTTTTGCACATACATGTTTACAAGTTTTTTATTGTATATGCATATCATTTAAATTGCAATTTAGATGATAATTTTTCAAATCTATTATGATTATACATGTACATAGATTGATAGTCTTATGTAATATTGCCTTTTTATACAACAACCTATTAGTTTTACATGCATGATATTTTTTTATATTCTCGATATTATGATTATATGTACATGTGCATTTATAGTCTTACATTCTTGTCATTTTTATATAAGAAATTGTTATAGTTGGTTCATCCATGATGAGCCCTTCTACAACAAGAGAACAATCATCATTGGGGGTATGTGTTTATTTTATATTGTAGATATATATGTTTAGATAGGAGTAGATACATGTTTAGCTTATATTTATTTGTCAACAATTATATATTAATTTGTATCAATTTTATTTTACCTATTATAGTCATTTACCCGATTTAACAATGCGACAAATCCTTAACCATTTCAATACATTAGGACTTCTGATCGTCCTAGGAGACAATTATATAACATATTTCAAATAAAAGAGCAAGAATTGATAAATTATAGTTCAATATAGTGATTTTGATGTTAATAAATGACAATTCTAAATTATAGTATATAAGATTCTATTTAGTAGTCTAACTTTTCACCCTTTGATATAATTAATCTAATTTATGGTTTGAATTGTTATTGTGCAGGAAACTTCAGAGCTACTAAGTACTTTGAGGAGGCTTGATTTTGAAGATCCAACAAAAGTTTAGGATTTTCTAGAGACATATAGGGTCACTTGTAGACATTTAGGGATTGATACACAACTATTCGACATGTATATTGTATGTAGATCTTGAGATGGCATACGCCACATTTTGAAAAACTTGTTTTGAGTTGGCATATATGTCAAATTTGTATATGCACATACACAATTATTCTACAATTTGATATATAAAAAATGATATTCAATCTAATTTGTTCCTTGTGTGCATGTCTTTCTACTTTGAAACTTAAAATTGGAATGTATAATCAGTTTAGAATGGTTAAGTTATGATCAATAACATGTTATAGATTAATGAAACTACACTTTAATAGAACTTATGAATTACAATTGGTAATCCGTCTATGTTAATGATTAATTTAGTTGCCTTGGGAAACTTCACCAAATTTTATGGTCATTTTTCTAATTCTATAAATCATAACATGAATGCTTAGTAATCCTAGGTGTGCCAACCTTACATCTATCCATGCAACAAGGACCTATAAATCTAGAAGTAGATCAAGGTATGTGTTGTGTATAATGTTTAGTAAGTAGGTAGAATAGTTGAGCTCTTTGAATACCAATAAAATATATGGAAGTAGGGTGTATTGGATGTTAGATAGCAAGTTGATAAGGATATGTTAGCATAAGAATTAAATATGCAAGGGTCATGAATAAAGAGGTAACAAAAAAAATTTCATTGGCATGTCATCAAGATGATTATGCCACAAAAGTATAATTGATGAAGATATATATTTATAACTTCAACACAAGGAATCAAGTATCATTCTACTAATTATATTTTATAATATATGTTCAATTGAAGTATGCCACCGTAGGAATGAAACAAATTAATAAGGTGAACAATAACTACCATAGGACCTAACACCTCCATGATGAAGAAAACTAACCTCTAAAAATATATATACAACCACTATACCACAAAATTACACTATGAACCACTAGGAAACTCATGAGAAACATATATAGACAAGAGACAATCACCATGAAAGTGAAAGGATTTACCACAAACCATAACCAACCAAGAAAATCCAAAACCCATTAGAATAATTTAGGGATTATGAGTACACTATAGGAAGCATGCATGAAATTTCATGGCCAAACCACGTGATAGTACACTTGATATTCATGAACATACATACATACATCATGAAATTGTTTACCTATGACCATCCAAATTTAATCAATCTAGTTACATATCATGTGCATTTTTAGCATACACATAAAACATCACATTCATCGTCAATCTAGCTACATACCATGTGCATTCTTAGTATATGTTTATAAAACATCACATCCATCATGTCGATATAACTAATAACATGCATATCATATTTTCCATGTCCTCATGTACAAATCCATCAAAGAACCACCCTAATGTGTACAAACTGTATGCATATCATACTTCCCTCTTTATGGCTACATGCCATTCTCATCTCTACCACCCTTAAGTAGACACATTTTATGCCTAACATATCTCCCACTCTATGGATACATGCCATTCTCATCTCTACCACCCTAAAGTGTACAAATTTTATGCATATCATATTTCCCTCTCTATGGCTACATGCCATTCTCATCTCTAGCGCCCTAAGGTGATCCCTATCATTGTACTTGTAGAAGCCACTTGTCCTCGCACAATTCTCCAAAAAACAAATAGACTTGCATATAAATATAGAAAAATTGTTGTGCATAAACAATATGAACTAAAAGATAAATATGATGCAAGATTAAGAATCACTACTTATAATTCTATCGTATAGTCACCTTAAGAATTATATGGTGGATTTATTATCCTTTTAACCTCGTCATGCTCCAAACTTGAGTGTAGTAGACTTGCATATAAATATAAACAAATTGTTGACATAAGCAATAGGAACTAGAAATTTTTAATTGAACATTCTCTCAAATAAGATGTGATGGAAGATTATGAATCACTACTTAAGAATTATATGTGGATGTTGCCTTATAAATGATATGTGACCACTGGAAAAGTTATAACTATTGATCTCAATAGCCTTTCGTCCACTTCAAATTCTTCAAAAAACATACACATATAAAGAAGTGAATTGTTAAGAAAAGTAATCTTCAAGATATATTTGAAACTCAACCATGGTGGACATATTGTAATTGTAACCTCCTCATGCTCCAAACTTGAGTGTAGTAGACCTGCATATAAATATAGACAAATTGTTGAGCATAAGCAACATGGACTACAAAGTTTGAATTGAAAATTCTCTCAAACCAAATATGATGCAAGATTAAGAATCACTACTTATGAATTCTATGTCGATGCATTACCATCATTACCTCATTGTACTCATAACACAACCATGGATGCACTGATTTGAATCACTTAAAAATATACCTTTATTCTCCAAAAAAACTACACATATAAATGGGTGAATTGTTAAGAAAATCAATCTTCAAGACCTATTTGAAACTCAACAATGGTGGATTTATTGCCATTGTAACCTCATTGTGCTCCAAACTTGAATGTAGTAGACCTGCATATAAATATAGACAAATCTATGAGCATAAGCAACATGAACTACAAAGTTTGAATTGAACATTCTCTCAAACCAAATATGATGCAAGATTAAGAATCACTACTTATGAATTTTATGTCGATGCATTACCATCATTACCTCATTGTACTCATAACACAACTATGGATGTACTGATCTAAATCACTTGAAAATATACCTTTGTTCTCCAAAAAACCTACATTTTTACATACCAATTAATTTTTATGCAAACTTTTAATGTACTTTTAATCCAACCCATAGAAATAACATGAATCTAAATAAGATGAAAAATATCATACCTATTCCAAATAAAAAAGGTCTGTTGCTCAAGTGTTCCTGAAGGGTCATCTCTTACCTTCAGAGTATCTACTATTGCTTCATGATGACTCTACTAACTATCCATAGTTATTTTTATCTTGGTTTGGCATGATGCCTCAATAACTTAACATTTGTTGCTATAACAAGGTACAAATGCATGAGAATGGTTTTGTTTTTTCATAGTCTTCAAATGTAGGTATACCATTCTTTCTAATCATATACGCTCACAACCAAGTTCCAGTAACAACAATTGAACCTGCAAGATACATGAACCCATAATCATCTATCATTAGTTGTGTTAGCTTTTGCTTTCCTTGTACATATCGTGCCAACCAATAGTCTGATCCCTTTTCATTCCCCTGTAGTACAACAACTGTGTTAAATAGACACAAGACAACTGAGAAGGGAGGGTGAATCGGTTGTCACAAAAATTCAAACTTAAAACTTTATCACTTATCAAATCTTCAACCACAATATTCTGCTATTAAATATGAGCATGAAATACAGATAACAAAAAGTAAATCAACACAATGAACACTGAAATTTTATGTGGAAAACCCAATAAGGGAAAAACCATGGTGTAATGCCCCATCTTATAACCTAAGGAATGTTGCAATTGTCTATATAAGTGTAATAATTTTTTTTTAAAGTAATAATATTAACTTAATTAGTTGCATACATTCACTAAGTTACGCGACGTTACACTACTTGAGATTCCATAGACGACTTTAGTATTTAGCATTGCACATATTTAATTAACATAAACTTAAAAGTAAACATTGCATATCATTTGAATTTACATTCATGATAGTATAAAGTACAAATATGATTCTTACATTGCTTTTGAAATGACATTACAATACTCATTCTTCTGATGAGGTAGATCAATAATAGTTACAATTATATTTTACAAATGTTCACCTCATAAACAATTGAGGAATGTTTCATATACAAGATTTTCAATGATGCAATAAAGAAAGTATAAATATGTATCCAAGTACGAGCTCTCCATCCATGAAGCTCTTGTTGCCATGATCATAATCTGGGGACCCAACGGAGTAAGGTGCACGTTCCACCCAACCATGTGGTACCCGTAGGTCCACCCCTTGTACTAGGAGATAGTAATATGGTTACCTAGACATAACCTATTCACCCTAGACACAAATACATAACTAACTGATGGTTACATTGCTTCCAAAATTAAGACAAACAAATGTGCTAAGTACACAAGGTAAACTATTATTTTAGGTGGAGTGTCATCACAATGTTGCAAAGGTTACTCTGGTGTTTCTTCCTACATTCCGGCCCCCAACTTGGGTTACCTTGGTAACCTCTTACAAAACCCGACCCCATTTGCATACTATTGCGGAATCGAATATCTTTTAAAGTAACAAGATATCGATTTTCCATTCCAGGCCTTCTCATCTTATACTCAAGATTGAACTAGCTCTAGAGTCTATAAGCGAGGCATAATAATCTTATTAAAGATTTTAATCTAACTACTGTGTTATTTAGTTATCACTGACTTACCAACTCTTTGTAAGTTACCCTGACACCACTTTGTGTGTCGGCCCTCACATAGAACCACTCCCCTAAACATAACAAAGGAATTCTAAGTTTCCTTGACTAAGGTAAACAAGGTGTACAAACATACAACATATAATTCTACACTTTTCAAAATGAACATCAAAGATATGTTCACAAATCAGGTGTCTAAAACACCATGCAAATACCATGTACACAACCTTAGCCAACACAAGAATTCAACTTTAAACAATCACAACTCCCATGTTTTACAATTTGTCTGGAAGACTTGTACATCTAAGACTTTCCTAATTTTCCCAATAAAGAAACACAATTTACAACAAATTGAAAAATAAAGAGTCTACATCAGGATTTACTAAATCCAATCAAGCAATAATTTAAAGTACCAAAAATATTCATCTAAGATTTAATTTATCTTCCATGCAATACAAAAATCAGATCTACAATTTTCCCAATTTCATAACCATATATTAAAACGAAATCTATATAAACCTTATCATAATGCAAATTTAAGTTCTTAAGCACAAATAGCTTAATTATGATAAATTAATTATTAAAATATTCATATCTAGATATTTAATAATAAATTAATTGTTTTATATATCTCATTTTAAAACATGATAACACTTCCAAATTTTCTTTTATTATTAAAATAAATATATAGTTGAGTAAATATTATATATATATACTTATATATAATATATATTATTATTAATATATACTATATATAGCATATATACATATAATAAATATAATATATATACATAATTATTAATGCTAATAATTACAAATTAAAAAATTACAAATTGAAAAAAAAAAAATCCCATTTTGAAGCTCTTTAAAACTTAATGTGTTGTGCTAGGGGCTTTTATGCCCAACACCATGTAATCATGGGTGGGCCTTCACGCTCACTCCTCTATAGGCTCCTCACGCAGTTTGGCTCTTAGGCCACCTCGGGCTTAGGGTGGCACTCCTGGCTTGGCTCCTCCTGTCGCTGGCCTCATGGTCGGGCCACCTGCAGTCCTTCCACAGAGCTTCTGACTCTTTTAAGAATTTTCTAAAATAAAAACAACACATATATATATATATATAATAAAAATCGTACAATTTCTCTAATTTTTTTTAATAAAATTCTCAACCACCTGTACAGTAACTTTTCAATATTCTTATAAAGAATATAAGATTTTCACATTCCAATTTATATATGAATATATACATATATATATATATATATATATATATATATATATATATATATATATATATATATATATATATATATATATATATATATATATATATAAATTCAACAGAGTGAGTTTTCATATGGAAAATTTTAGAAATTTCTACAGAATAAATTTTCAACGGGGTTTCAATGGGGAAATTATAAAATTTCAATAGGGTTTTCAAAGGAAAATACGCACAACAATTCCAATCAAATTTTAATTTATTCCCTAAGGATTCAATCTCCTTTTCAACAAATGATTTCCCTCACAATAATTTACTCAAACTTTTGTACAGAGAGAAAGAAGTTTTCAAGAAATCTACAAATCCTTACATAAATTATACAATAAACAATTTTTCCTGAGAAATACAGAGATTTTAATAATATGAAACTTCTTTTTCCAGGGATTCTTTTCAACAACAAACACATTATAAATCACAAGGGAAATACCTGTTTTCCTTAGCTTCAAAAATCTGTCTGGTGATGAATAGCTTTTCCTGTAGCTTCCAAAGCTTTTCTCGAACACCAATTCCCAATATGCCAAACCAAAGAACTTCCAGAAATATACAACAATTCTCCAAGCAATCACAAATTTTACCAAAAACAATTTTAACAACAGACTATTTTTTTCATTTCTTGTGAAGAAAAAGGTAATCCTCTGTATTTCCCCAAAACCCAGATAACCTCCGAGAAAATCCTCCACCCACAAAAGTAATTAATTCAACTGGCACACATGTCAAGAAGAAACAAATATCTTTTAACAACTTCCTGGCAATCTTTCATTTCTTCCTCTTTCAAGATTTGCATGCTTTTAAATAATTTAAAATTTTCAATTTTCAAAAATACAAATTTCCTTTTTCTTTAATTTATTTATTTATCTAACAATTAAAAATACCATTTCCCTCATATCAACCAATTTGAAATTTAAATCTATTCACATAATTAAAACAACTTTAATTTAATTAATTAATTTATTTAATTAAATGAATTTAATCTTAATGATTAAATTACTTAACCAAACAAACTAATTAATTAATTAAATAAAATGTAAAACCTTATTTTCAACATTTAAAATTTAATCTAAATAAACAGTATATTAAAGAATAACAAACCACCATTAAATTGACAAAATTTTCCTTTCAAGCAATTGATCCAATCAAGGACAAACAAGACCACCTAAGATTCCAAACTAAAACTGACGATGTACTGTGATTGGGTTTAAGACTAGACTAGGATGAACCATGTTACTACCTCCCAATCAACATTTCCGTTGAGTCTTGACATGCTCAGACCTGAGTAACCAGGTGGAGTCAGTGTCATGTACCTGCAATCTTGCAATCAAACCAATAACATGCATATATATATAATCCATTGTACAAACACACTGTGCGGAGAAAATGACGAACATCACAGGGCACTCACAAGCGAGTGATGCAATTCCATTCTCCACACCAATACACGTCACATTAGACTGACAAATTAAATAACAGTTAGTCCATCATAAACATATATAAAGTAATGACATCTGAAGGAAATATCTACGCTAATACAAAGCATATCAGAAATCAATTATCACCATAAAATGTATCATCATATCACAAAGTGGATCCACTGTCGCTCAAAATCAGTGATCAAAATATCCAAACCAAAGTACCAAAGTCTAACAGTGTGAAAACATGCAAACAAAAAACATAAGCATAAATGGAGGGGTACTACACATGGCGAAGGTTAACTCACAATATAAAGATTATAAACTAAATACAAAGGCTCACTACAAAAGAGGACTCGCTGTCCAAATACAAAGGCTCACTGCCTACAAAGGACTCACTGTCCAACAGGGAGGCTCACTGCCTACATATACAAAAGAGAACAAAAGATCCACCACAACAATTAAAGCACATTTGCAGGATTACAAAAACCTTCAATTCACTGCCTTCAACACACTGAAAAAATTCTATCACAACTCACTCACACACACTTCTGCTCTAATGATTTGTGGCACACTTTCATCACTTTGCATCACACTGTCATACAATTCTTCACAACTCACCTTGATTTTATACTGTTCTCAACCTTAGAAACATTTACCAAGGTCGGCCACAATAAATCATTTCATAAATTCAAATCAGGTCGGGAACTCTAAATTCCTACAGTGGAAAGGAATAAGAGAGGACCAATAAAAACATAAAAATAATATTCTTGAATCTTCTACACGCTTCCTCAATTTAAATTTTATTCTTCGAATGAAGTGTAAACACTAGGTCGACCAAACCTAATGATTTTTTTATCAATGATGCACATGCTTCCCAACAAGAAGATGACATGCAGATGATGTAGCATGCTTCATTATGCATAAGAATACATCTCAGAATCTTCTAGATACATCTGCAACAAAAACAACATGCTTCAAACACTGAACTCCTTTCACTAGTCAATTTGGGATGTGTAGACAGACACAAAAATACTAAAACATGATTTTCGGATCACCAAACTCCAAACCTCTTTGCCAGAGCATAGGAAAGGCCTTCACAAGGAATCTACTAGATTTGCATGATTTGCAAAAAAATAGTGGAGAACTGTGGAGCAAACATATTTCTCCTAGTCCACAGAACACTGACTCTGTCGATAAAACACATATACCGGTGGACACAAATTTTACGTACCATCTCATTCAAAACTAAAACTTAGAGTATATCACCATAAGATCACCATCAACACCCCTTCAGATTCGTACATGCATAGGATCAATACAGGAAAAATGCAGAGCAAATACCAAATCACATACTGAACACACTCAACATTTTGAATTCTCTTTTTTTATTAATTTTCTCAAAAGCACTTGGAAACTCCTCACACCAACATATCTACAACACCATAAAGATATATCCATGTACTCACAACATCTCACCAGCATCTCAACCATACATGTACAATCTATAACATACTGAACAATGTTGACATTAATGACAACATTAATGACAACACCACTAGACAAGCTCATACTTGCAACAATTTCCCCCTTTGTCATTGATGGAAACAAATAACCTTTTCTCCCCCTTTGAATTAATGGAAAAGAACAACTGCTCTAATTACTCCCCCTTAGGAGTACACTCATACTGCAATAATGAAAAAAAAATTCTACTCCCCCTATGGAGTAGACCCATCAATCAGTCCACGTAAATGAAGAATCTGTGAATTCACTGGACTGATGCACCTTCATGTGCACCTAGTTAGGAGGGCCAATGACCCCCAACCTTTCCCTAAGATGCTAAAAAATATCCTTCGGAAGGGCCTTAGTAAATATGTTTGCAATTTGTTCCTTTGTATTTACATACTCCATTATGACCTCATTCTCCAGCACTTTCTCTCTCAGAAAATGATACTTGATAGATATGTGCTTCGTTCTTGAATGCATAACCATGTTCTTCAAAATGTTTATTGCACTTGTATTATCACAAAAAATAGAAATAGGTTCATCACATACCACACCAATGTCTTTCAGAGTTTTCTTCATCCACAAAACTTGTGTACAACATGATGTTACAACAATATATTCAACCTTTGCAGTGGATAAAGAAATTGAGTCTTTCTTTTTACTCAACCATGAAACTAGTCTTCTGCCAAGAAAGAAAGCACCACCATTGGTACTCTTCTGGTCATCTATACATCTAGCCCAATCAACAAATGTATAAGCACTCAAGGGAAATCATTACTCTTAGGATACCATAGTCCATAATCCGGTGTTCCTTTAAGATATCTAAATATTCTTTTTACAATCATAAGATGTGCTTCTCTAGATCTGGTTGGAATCTAGAAACTAAACAAACTACATGCATAATATCTGGTCTAGTAACAGTGAGATACAACAGTCCCCCAATCATGGATCTATATTTTCTCTAATCAATCTTAGTAGATTCATCATCCTTGCTTAGTTTACATCCAGTTACCATTGGAGTACAAACCGGTTTAGAATCCTCCATCCCAAACCTTTTTAACAACTCTTTTACATACTTAGATTGTGAAATGAATATCCCTTTGTTAGTTTGATTCACTTGTAGATCGAGGAAGAAATTAAATTCACCAATCATAGACATCTCAAATTCTTTCTACATTTCTTCAACAAACTTTTTACACATGCCTTCATTTCCTCAAAAAATGATGTCATCAACATAAACTACTACAATCAAGATCTTATTACATTGTACTTTGAAGTAGAGGTTGCTATTAGCAGAACCTTTGTTGAATCCTTACTTTGTTAGATATCTATCCAGTCTTGCATACCAAGATCTGGGAGCTTGCTTCAATCCATACAATGCTTTCTTCAATTTACAAACCATGTCCGACTTGTTAGACAGTTGAAACCCTTCAATTTGCTCCATGTATACTTCCTCCAACTTACCATTCAGAAAAGTTGACTTAACATCCATCTGATATACTTTGAAGTCCTTGTGTGTAGAAAATGTCAAAAACATTCCGATAGCTTCCATTCCGGCCACAAGAGAAAATGTCTCCTCAAAATCTATTCCTTCAACTTGTGAATATCCTTTACATACCAATCTTTCCTTATTCCTCACTACTTCTCCATTTTCATTCAGTTTGTTTCAGAACACCCATTTTGAGCCAATCACATTCTTGTTCACACGTCTAGGGACTAGTTCCCATGTATGATTCTTTTCTATCTATTTCAATTCCTCTTTCATAGCTCTCATCAAACTTTCATCTTCACATGCTTCCTTTATAGATTTAGGTTCTATTTTAGAGAGTAAACAAAAATTTACTTCAACTACAACTTTGCTTCTTGTCTTTACACTATCACTCTTGTCTCCAATTATTTGATCTTCCAAATGATTCTTCTGTACATATTTAGGAGTCCTAGCAATAGGTTCTGGTTCATTTTCTTCTTCTTCTACTACTTTTTGTCAGGGAAAACTTTAGTGGTGAATCTTCACCAATTGGCGAATTCTAGGAATTGACCAAGTCGAAATTGGAAAATTTCTCGCACCCAACAGGGTGTCCAAATCGCCCAGATTTTATGAACTATAGGTCCAATGCATGCCCATTCGCTAATGGGTTTTTTTATGAGGCATATTTAAGCAAAACATTTTCCATTGTCAAACTACGTGTTTCAATTGCACCAACTAATATTTTTTCCTGGAATCCTGAAAACATTTAATAAAACACCTACATATTCGCTAATACTATTAAAACAACATTGTATCAGGACCCATTTCACCAATTAAAATTTACAAATAGTTGCTTGTGAAGACCCATTTTTCCAATTAAAATTTATAAATAGTTGCTCATGAGGACCTATTTCACCAATAACATTAAAAAATAATTACATTTAGGGACACATTTCACCTTGAAAATTACAACGTATCATTGTATAAGCATGCGGGATTCGCCAAATTTTTAATATACCATTTAAAAATCCCACTGAATTCTCCAAATATGGAATCATGGATTGATATAAATACAATCGAAAGTGTCATTTATTCTTACAAATTTTGTTCGGTAATGAGGTTCTACTTCTCGATTCAGAAGTTAGCGAAAGTTGAAAATGTAGACTTAAAAGGTGAGTGATCATTTCTTCATAGTGTTATTAGTTATAATAATAAGTTTTCTTTATCTCTTTTCCATTCTTGCTTGAACAAAGTGAACCTTAGAAGTTAGAACCAAACTCTGAAGTTTCAAATTTTTTGAAACCTCTGACCCATTGAGTAGAAAGATGACCAAGAAAGACTTGCAACTCAACAAAGTGAACCATCAACCAAGTCGGGGAATCACGAAGTTGTGAAAATTTAGAACTCCACAACAAGGTTATATAACTCTAAGGACTAGTGACTAAGTTTAGGAAAAGCCAAAAATTTTATATTGTATTCCATGGTATTGAATTTGATATGTGTTTCTGCATCATTTTTAAAGAACAACACTTATCACTCTACTTATAAATTCCTATTGCATTTCCATTCACACAATCTTTGATAAATAATTGCAAGGAATATTATTAATCCATTCCTTGAACAAAAATAAATACAATTGAAAGTGTCATTTATTCAAAAGTCAACCAAAGCCGAAAATAGACTTAAAGGTGAGTGATCATTTCTTCATAGTGTTATTATTTATAATAATAAGTTTTCTTTATCTCTTTTCCATTCTTGCTTCAGTCTTAAATATGGTATTGAGTAGGGAATGTGATCTATATTATTATTCTCTGTCCTTAAACAAGAAGACATTTTTTTTCGTTTTTTATTCAAAGTAAGAGATGAATATGTCGAGTGAATTAGAGATCAATATGTCGAGCAACTCGAGCAACAAGGGTAAGCCTCTTGCTGCTCCTTAGGGTGGTGAAGAGACTCCTACCGCTTCTCAGACTCCTTTCACTCCTCAGGGTGGTAAGACTCTTGTTGCTCCTCAGACTCTTGCCACTCCTCAGGCTCCTTAGGGTGGTGAAGAGACTCCTACCACTCCTCAGGGTGGTGAAGAGATTGGGAGGCCATCAAAAAGAAAAAAACTTAGACATACCATATAGTCTTACTTTGGAATTTCCAAAGTTTCTGATCCATCAAGTCAAGATGGAGATACATCATCAACTCTTCCGCCAAATATTGGTAGCATTCCCAATACCTCACCGCCACCGGAAGGTCAAGTTGAGATTGCCATTGATTTAAATCAAAATGTATCAAATCAGGATAGCAATACCGCAAAAGATGTTCCAAGGGATACCCTTGGCCTGGTTAGCCAGAATGAGATAATTGAATTGGATGAGGATGATGATGTTGGTAGCAAGAAAAGGAAAAATAAACCAAAAAGGGTGCACGAGTGGGAAATGACAAGGAGTTTTCAACTTGGTTGGTTGTCAAAATACCCATTCATTGTACTAGTGGGGATTGGAAATGAAAATGATATTGAAAAGGAAACATTGGCCAAATGTAAGATTTGTTGTTGGAAATATGGAAGAGTCAAGATGTTGTAGCTAAAGATTGACACTATAGAAAAGCATATCGGTAAAGTTTATGAAAAAAAATCATCGATAGAAAGGAAGAATCAGTCGTATGATGGAAATAAAAGGAAGAATGTATTCATTTTAGATATGATGTGGATTATGAAGAGCATGAAAAAATAATGTCGAACATTGCTGCATGTAAAGGTACACTTGAGGCTCAATTTGGAAAAGCAATGGAAACAAAAAATCTATCAAAAAATGTTCAGATGATTGTTGTTTTTCATATTTTGTCCAGAGGGCATCCTATGATAGACTACCCATAATATTTTGGTTTATTATCTTATTTGAATGTTCCTCACTATCCCTATTCACATTGGTCAGTAAATGCTAGATGGGAATGGGAAAATTGTCTTACTCCAGTGGAAAAGGAAGATTTAAAGCATAAAGTAAAAGAGTCAAATTTCATTGCATTATCTTTAGATGAAGTTACTGTGGTAAGCAATAGTTCTTGGGTCTGTATGCATTTGTATACTGTACAACAACATGTTTGCCAGGCTCATCTTCTCTGTGTTCATAAAATGAAGGACAGTTCAACATCACAAAATATATTTGAACTAGTCAAGAAATATTTGAATGAAATTGCAAGTATGGATGAGTTGACAATTGCGAAAAAGTTGGTGTGTGTAGGAGCTGATGGAGCTGCAGTGATGCAAGGTCAAAGGACCAATGTTTGCATAAAGCTACAAACTACTTGTGCACCATACATGCTTGGAATTCACTGCATGGCCCACATAATGAATTTAGCATTCAAAATTGTAAGAAAGTTACCTACAGTATCAAAATTTGAAAATCTAGTTTGCGAGATCCACACATACTTCTGCCAAAGTCCTAAATGTTTTATAGAATTTCAAAATTTTGCTGAGGGAATAACACCAAGAAACAAGCTTATCAAGGATGTCGATACCAGATGGATCTCCCTGCATGGACCAACGAAACGAGTTCTTTCAGAATATCAATCCTTGATTGGAGTGATGTACGAAAATTGCAGCACAGTAGACAAAGCTCCTAACCTCTTACATAGGTTGAGCGATATAGAGACACTCTTGACTTTAACTAGTATTCTCCCCATGTATGTGATGAATGAGCTTGTGAAGAAAGCTCAAGATAGAACTATGTATATTAATGAATATTCCAATCTATGTAAACATACATGCTTGGCCCTCAATCATCTATATCTAGATCTAACACAAGATAGCCCAAATTATTTCATGTGGCAAAAAATTACTGATTTGAATGATCCTAAATAATTATTTATAGTTTAATGCAAGTAGGCACTTATGCATCTGTGTACGTGGATATGAGATACAAATGTACCAATGTAAGACAACTAGGCACTCTAGTGGAGAAGTAGCTGTTAACAAGGAAGATTTTTAAGGCATTGTTAAATTTGTTGGTGATAATTTGAAGGAAATTGCAAAATCTCTTTCATCAGAGATTCGTGAAAGATTCCCTCAACATGAAATACTTGAAGCCATGAGTATTGTGTATCATCAATTTTGGGAAAAATGAGATAACCCAAAATCTTTTCATGCTCAGGTAAAAATCTTGATTGAACAATTTTCAAAAATTGTTACAATGAGCAGAAAATAGAAGGAATTTTAGATGAAGTAAGCTTAGAAAACAATGTAGGGATTTTTCAATAGCTATGAAGGACTAGTATAAATCCATGGGAAAGGACATGGCCTTTGAACTAGGATCAATAAAAAAGGTTTGGACAAACTTAAGTTAGTGAAATAATGCATGGTTCGATATCATAATGTTTTAAACTTGTTGATTTATGTCAAACAATGATATTGGGGTCAGTGGAGGATGAGAGAGTTTTCAGTACATTGGAGTTTTTGAAATCAAATTTAAGAAACAAACTAGACAATAATTTGGAAAATTGCTTGAGGATGAAAGGAACTGCATATAATGTCATAAATTTTCCTTTTGAAAGGGCACTCTCAATCTGGAGGTCCACATGTGAAAGAAGAGGGACCGGGTTGTGCAACACTCCAATTCCAAAGGTTGGTATTGGTGGCACTGGCAGTGGTAATGGGACTCAGAGAGAAGACATTGACAAAAATGACACAATGAATGTTGAATTTGAGACACAGGCCGAAGAAAGTGAAGAGAAAACTTGGAATCAAATTCAAGACAACTCTTTTACTTTATCTAATGATGAACATCAGTTCAAGGACCTCGAGTTCGTTTGGGAAATGGAAGATAATTAGCAGCTTTTAGGTATTTATATTGCACTTCATGGATCCCAGGATTAGATTCCATTGTTCCATACTGTAGTTGATGATATTTTATATTGTATTAAATGAAATTATGAATCATTGCATTTCATGATATTTTATTTTATATTGCACTTCATGAATCATATTCCAAAGTCAAATTGTAGTTGATGATATTTTATGTTGTATTCCATGCAATTGTGATATTTTATATTTTAAATTAGTTCGTACATAGCATTCAATGAGGTGTCAGATGATGGTGCCTTTGAAAGGTTAAGGCAAGATAAGTCCATAATGTCGCGTGGTCACTGAAACTTGGAACTTTAGAACCAAAGTCTAAAGTTTCAAAGTTTTCCAAACCTCCAACCCACCAACTAGAAAGATGACCAAGAAATACTTGCTACTCAACAAAGTGAACCATCAACCATGCCGGGGAATCAAGGAGTTATGAAAATTTAGAGCTCTGCAACAAGGTTATAAAACTCTGAGGACTAGATACTAAGGTTAGGAAAAGCACCAAAACTGCGACTTTGAGTGATAGTAACCACAACAATGAAACTAACCAAAAGTCCATCATTCCAATTCCAATAATAGATAATCCATGGCATGAATTCATATAAATGTTTAGTGGATATGCTAAGTAGTCATAGAGATTGAGTATTGATGTGTGAATTGTAATGCAATTTCACTAAGATTATGGATGCTTGGAATTAAAATAACCTTATAGTTCATATTTCAATTGTCTTAAAAGTAAAACTTGAGCATGTGCTTAGCGATTCATCACTCAACTCAATTCTTATTAGATTAATAACATATTAACAACAGTATTAGTAGCATAAACAACATCGAACATCAACAATCATTTAAAGTGTATCTAGAAGTTGAAACCACTACCTAACTTTTTCTTCAAATGATATAATAAAAAATACAGATAATTGAACATCAACACATTACTGAAGTATGAGTTTCTAGATTTTAAACTAATTATCACATGAAGGAATACATAGAGGCATTGGCAATGTAAAATCTTGCTCAAAGACAACTCTGCACAGAGCTGAGTTGGAACTTGGAAACTCATATTATCAAAAATTAAATCACTGCATCACCTTTTCTAGCAACTTCCACTCTTGAGGTGTTGGAATTATCATTTGTTCTAACTGATGCTGTTTGACTTGAAGATTTGTTAACAATTCATGATTCAAATTGGAACTTGTCTTGGATTCTTCAGTCGATTTTGCATTCAGGGTTAGCAATGGTTTGATGGAATCCAAATAGATCACCACATCTATGTTATGAGGAAACTGGTCCAAATCAATCTTCCTTGCATCCTCCATCTTCTTTTTGAAATCATTCTTTCCAATGAATTACTCATTTGTGTCAAAATCCTCTAGAAAACCAAGCTCTATGAAGTTCCTTACCTTTTCACCCACCTTCTTCATCTTGTCTGCAACAAAATGCAAATATTTCTCTGTTTCACACATTCTCAAACACTTTTCAATGACAGATGACAACGTCATTGATGTAGCAAGCCGATTAGTAATCCCTTTTTATTTCAAAACATTGTCATTGGCTTTGTAGACTGTTTGTTGAATTTGATTTGCTGATTTCTCTAATGCCAAAACATTTTTGTTCTCCATTAAATATTTGTTGAGCTTATTATGATGTTGTCTGATAGCATCAATCAATTGAAACATGTCACACAAATGATCAATCCCCTACATTATTTCATCCTAGATCTTTTGTTTCATATGCCTCATTGTTTCACTACAAAATGCAGATAACTTATTTTGACAAGACTTAATTTCATTTTTTTCTTCCATCAGCTCTACCTCCAATCTTTCATTTATTTTTCTTTCTATAATTTTTGTTTCCACTGTGCATTTCCATTTGGAATGCTTAGTCTTAATTTTTCTGAAGTAGATTTTTCATCATCATATTTCTTGTTGCTCTAATCTAACCTTTGCTTCAGTTCATTCACTACAGTCTCATTCTGCTTATCCTCTTTCCTTGTTAATGTAGAGGCAAATTTTTTAATTCTTTTTTCTAATTCATTGTTCTTGTTATCTACTGCTTTCCTCTTTTCTTTCTCATTTTCTAGGTCTTCCTTTAACTTTTCAATTTGAGTCTACAACATTTTTTTCTCTCTATATTTATTTAGCAATGATGTGTACACCAATTCATTGTTCTTCTTTGATACATTAATTTTGTCAGTATTTTTGAGTCCGGAAAAATCCAATTGAAAATTGTTCACCTCGAATTCAGATGGAGCCAGTTGATTTGATAGTTTTTTTTGAATTGTGGGAACAAGAATTGTGTACTCCATGATTTCTTTACTTGTTTCAAATGTGGGTAATACCATGGTTGTTGCAGGCTTTGAAGTTAGAGTAGAAACACTCTCCATCAATTGCTTCTTTTATTTTTTATTCAATTCTGATTTATTTTTAAACTCTTCAATGTAATCAAAACCCGGGGATGCAAGAACAATGGAATGCTTGAATGGCGAAGGAATAGGAGTACTTGTGGTTGCTAATTATGTCGCAACCAGACTAACTAGAATTGAGGGAGTGCCTGGAAATAACTCCTTTGTGGTGGATCCACTGGTAGTGTGACTTGGAGTTGGACCTGTCAAAATCCTTTGCCTCTTCTGTATGCCTTGATCACTTGGTGTTTCTGTGGTATATTGTGTTGTTTTCCTCTTATGTGTAATTTTTTGTTGTAGCACATGTTGACCACTACTAGTACTACTACCCATACCATTGCCACTAGAGGCAGTGCCAGTTGCACTAAGCCCTCCACCATGGGCATGTCCTAGTTGTGATTGTGTCTGACCATGAGGACGAGGATTTGAAGCTCTAACAAATTGAATTGTATACCCTAGGTCTACTTTTTCACCTCCAACCCCAAGGCCATATTTATCAACTAGTTTTCTATGCTCTACATTTGTTTCCATCCAAGGGCCTTGTCTTTGGGACCCCAAAGGACCACCTTCATAACCCATTTTTTAGCTATGGATTCTCTTGTAGTAAATGCTTCTTTTGTGGCCTCACTTAAACCAAGTTTGAAATTGACATGGCTTTCTTCTTGCCTATCATCATCACTTTCTTCATCTTCTCGTTCATGCAAATGCTCTATATTCCATAATTTGCTAAACTCAATATCTTCTTCATTATCTCCATACTCCGCAAGAGCTCTTGGATCACCTAGCTCCTTTCTCATAGACCAAAAGGCAGTAATTTTTTATCGTGACCAATTTTTTTTCTGTAACTTCCTTCTCTAGAGAATATGGCATTTTTACTCTACTAGATGGTTTATGCATTTTTTCATAAAAATTGTTGTACTCCCTAATTGTCTTTCGATGCAATGCCATAATTTTTGCTAACAATTGTTCAAAATAAATACCATTCTCAACAACACTTTTCTCCATTGCTACTTTGACCTCATCCCAAGAATCCTTGTTTCTCAATTTTTCAAGCAAGGGTTTACTTTGATGTTGAATTCTACTTCCAACATTTTTATTGAGCACAATCATTGATTTAATGGTGTCACATGGATCGTACTACCAATGTCAGATAGCATCAAAATAAAAAAAATTCAAAAGATCATGTGCCACACTAAATGATTTTCTCTTGAATGTGATCCCTCCACATGAAAAATGTAAAGAAGGAAATAAGGTCTTCTTCCCCTGACTGCTAAAGTTTCTTTCATTAGTACTCTGCATCTTCCTTACATATTCCAAAGCAAAAACCCTTTCTGTGACATGTATTGGAAGTTTGTATGGCTGTAATTCCAATCCATAAAATATTAGCACAATATATTCTTCCATTAAGTAGTAATCAGCCGATTGTATTTCTTTTCCTTGTTGAATGTAATTTCTACATGACATAGGTAATCTAGGCATTGGAGTATTTGTAATTGCTTGATGCAATGGAGCCAAAAATTAGTCTACAAAATGACTTTAGTTCCTTCAAGAATCATGCAACCTTATAAAAATGGTCCATTCATATACTTAAGCCATTTTATTTTTCTCAAGATTACTATTACCATAGGGATGAATCTGAAGCTTGTTGGTCTAAAACATTCCTCTGAATTTGAATAGAAAAAGATAGCACACGTAGGTTGTGAACCTAAATGTCTTAGTGGAACCTCCTTTAATCATTAACAAATGTTTATGCATGGATTCTACAATGTGCTCAATAAAATTATATTTGGCATGTGGAACACCATTATGGATATTATACACCATTTCAAGGAGGCATGCACCCACTTCCAAATTGCTATCCAGTCCAAGGCAAAATGCTAGCATGGAAATAGTATCCTGAACCCATGGTTTAAAAATATCCAAATCATAAGGAGGCTTATGATCACCTTTCAATTTGTTTCTATCCTGAACTATTCTATTTAAGAAAGAATTTTTCTCCATTTCATCCACTGCTTCATAATCACTAGCAAGCTTTTCTAGGTCAATGTGGACATTTCCAAATTCTTTGGCTGTAAACCCCAGGCCCAACACTTTTTCAAGTTCTTCTACATTAATGGATAACAATTCTTCTTTGCTATCTTTATTAACAATTGCTCTTTTTTTATCATCATAATTTAGGGCACAGACCATGATAAATTATGGGCAAGGGAAAACCTCATGTAACATCATGCGCCCTAATCCAGTTACCCACGATGCACTGATAATATTAACTTGCAGTTGAATTTGCTTTGCAACCTTATTCTCAAATGAAAATATAAGTTCTGAGGTACGCCTACCATAGGTGTCAAGATTGTAAATATCATGGTATTCATCAGTGAAACCTAGGGTTTTAAGCAATTTTGCATAATGTGTTTTTTTATCCGACATTGCTCTAGTGGTACTGGTGGTAGACATGCTGTTACAATCAGCAATATGAAATTTTTGAATTCCCTATTAGTCCTTAATTTTTCTTAATTCTTAAGCCTCTTAACCCTAAACCTAAACTTCAAAGTTTGACAAAATAAGATTTTAAGAAACATCAAGTGACAAAACGTAGCCACAAGAATTCTTTAACTTACATGGATTTTGAATTTTGATTCTTGAAGTTGAAACTAGGTTTTTGGAATGGCTTTGTTGGAAGTGGAACTGTGGAACCCAGAACATGGTGGTGCACTACAATGAGCAAACTAAATGACACTAAAACGTCTAGTCATTACTTACAGACTACACAATACACAATTAGGTAGTACAATCTACATGGTTGACAACATTTAAAACAAGCCATTAATGATTTACTTCTGCATTGACAACAAATTCTAAACCGTTGATCTTTGTTAATCTAATGGTTATAGGGTGATTCCAAAGGTTTAAGTTTGCAAGCATAGCACTCTATGCATTTCATTCCAAAATGCAACTACAACCATACATCAAATGTTCATCTAACGGTTGAGTAATTTATGATATAAATAATAAACATAAAACATGTGTTTTAAATATGTTTTAAAGTTTAATGCACTAGGATTGACATCAAGGCCAAGGGGCCAGAAACTTAATGTTGCAAAGGCCTTAATAAAATGAATTACAATGTCACATTAATAGCACATTGCACAACCATTAATAGAATTTAACTTGCAAAGGACTTAATAAAATGAATTAAAATGTCACATTAATAGCACAACCATTTATTTTATTACAACTGAATTACAATGTCACATTATTACATAGTACAAATACAAATGTAAGCACAAGTGCCAAGCTTCTATTGGACCGTTGGTGAAAAGTTGAAAATGTAAATGTGATACATGTATCTCTGAAAATAAATGGAACTTTCGGGGTCAACCATGAGCTCTCAAAATAAACTCATGGGACTTGCCGAGTCAGCCATGGTCTCTAAAAATAAATGCATGGGGAAAGGGGGCTAAATCAAACTGGGGAAATGGGAGCTGTGAAGATACAAAATGTACTTAGCCCCTTTCAGAACTAGATTGATGTAGAAGATGAGAGGTTGTAAAATTGCTCCCATGCAGAAGATGAGCACTTAAAATAAATGCATGGGGCTTGCCCGGTAGGCCACGATGTCTCAAAATAAATGCAAGGGACTCTCTTGGCCAACCATGCGGATGATGAGGGGTAGTAAAACTGCTCTCATGCAGAAGATGAGCATTGAAAATAAATGCATGGGAATTTTGTGGGAAACCATGCAGATGATGAGGGGTAGTAAAACTGCTCCCATCTTCTACTTGCAACTTCTATGCACTAGGATAGCACTTATCTCCATCAGAGCTCCTCATCCTGGTTCAAAACCTATTTGAGAAGTCAAGTAAACCAAATCAACTTCTTTCCAATTCCACCCATTCTGAAGTTGAAGGAAATTGGTCTTTTACTCTATAACTACATAGCTGGAGGCAGGTGAATTTAAAGCATCCCCAATAATATGACATCATCTTCTACCTGAATCCTTATTAAGTTTTTAACCCTACAAAATGAAAACCCTAATGACAATTAAACAAATGATTTTAGTTGTGCTCACTATCCTTATTTATGGGCCAAAAGTGCTGCCAAAAGTGCCACTACCAGCATGGTCCCTTGTACACCTCACATGTGTCACATGTGAGGTTGTGTATAGTTACTATTGACTAGTAAAAATTGTGATTCGCACAAACCAAAAATCCAACTCAATCATTACCTCAAGCTAGCTACATGCAAATGAAAACTTTACCTCAAGTTGTCAAGCTGTCAATTGTCAAAATTGACAGTGCCATGCAAGCTGTCAATTGTGAAAATCACTGGATTATTGACATCATCATCTACAATTCTATAGTACATCGCACAGTTTTCAATATAAAGCTATCCAATCAATCACTCTGGCTATTCATATGGCATTAATCTGTGCTGCCACCTAGTACCACAACCAAATTGAGAATTTCAATAGAATAAATGAAAGGTAGAGTACTTCAACACATTGAAAAGAGAGAATTAAATGTCTTGTTTTACCTTAATCATTATGATTAGAACTATATGTTGATTTTTGAAACCAATAATTAATAAAATATCAACCATTGATTTCTGAAAATCTAACAGTTCTAGTGTTTTACTAGAAGTTTTAGTTTGCAAGTCTAGTGCTTCAAGGATTTACTTCTGGAATACATCTATAGCCGTCCATTGAAAATTCATCGAATGGTTAATATTTCAAATGGGGACACCGCTAGGTTGACGAGACTTGACCCTCAGGATTAAAGAGTTAAGATTTAAGGCTTTATCATAAAATATTTTGGTCTGACTTAGGCAATATTAAATGGTAAGCAAGAGCACCAATATTTAAATGGTAAAATATTTAACAGTTCTAGTCTAATTCCAAAGGCTTCAATTCACAAATCTAGTGCTTGAGAGATATACTTATGAAATGCAACTACAACCGTCCATCAAAAATTCATCGAACGATTGTGGTCCATAATGTCGCATGGTCGTTGGAATTTGTAACCTTAGAACCAAAGTTTGAAGTTTCAAAGTTTTCAAAACCTCTGACCCACCGACTACAAAGATGGCCAAGAAAGACTTGCAACTAAGGTTAGGAAAAGCACCAAAACCCCGACTTTGGTGAATTAAGATAGGAAAGGTGGAAACTAAGGTTAGGAAAAGCACCAAAACCCCAAATTTGGTGAATTAATATAGGAAAGGTGGCAAGGACGGTGCATTTATGAAGTGAAGATCGTGGGAAGAATTTAGCAAGTGGACATGACTGGAGGATCGGTGGGTAATTAAGATCAGTATGTGTAGAGTTTGGAAAATTATTACCTCTTGGCCCTCGATTAGTGAAGTTAATAATAGAGTTTGGCATGGAGAAGAAGGCACACAAATTTTTTGAAAGAGTGATGGTGGTGGTAGTTTAGCTGCAACATTTTTCAAATGGAGTCCAACTTCACTTTGCATTCGAGGAGGCAATTAAACCTGTTTTATGGTAAATCTTCTAACAAAAGATTAATGGGTATTTTTTTATTCACTAATAGGAGGTTGGTACAAAGTGTGTGAATGATTTTGGGGAAATCCTTTGGAAAGCTGAGGCATAGATACTGGACTAACATGGATGCATACTCCTTGATTATAGCATGGGGTTTGGACTTGGAGGAATCGATAAGCATAGTGAGAGAAGTGATGTAGATGATTGTGCATAGATATTTCTTTGAAGGATTAGAATCAATACTTGAATGGGCAGTTCCAGGTGAAGGTTTCGACATCCGGGAAGGCTTTGAAAATGTGGAACTGGAAGGGGCAAAAGGATGCATCCCTTTCCTACGTTGGCTGAAGGATGAGATTAAAAATCAATGCAGGGAAGAAGCAAGGTTAGGCTAGGAAGCATTGAAGCTCTTTATAGAGCTGATGAAGGTGGAAGTAATTACAACACAATTGAAAGCACATGAGAAAGCGAAGGCAAAGCACATGGAAGCATAGGTGAAATTGGAGGAAAAGTGTATGAAAGAAAAAGGACAGAATGTGAGGAAGCAGAAGATTAAAGGTAAAGCAACAAGGAAAGTTGGTTATGAAACAGGTAGCACTAGTTGAATTTGTAGTTCTTGTAGTATTTTTGTAGAATTAATGCCATACTAGTAGTAAATTTTTGGCTTGTTGAAATATGTAAGGTAGATACAGATAGTTGTGAACTAGTTTTAGTTTGGTAGGGTTAATTTTTTTGTTATGAACCATGTTAAGATGCTTTTTTGAAAAAAATGTTATAGTTGTAGGTGATTTTTGAATGGTTGATGAAAATAATGAGGCAAATAATCTTTATTTTCATGCATTTTTTTATTAGTTTGATAATATGTTTAATTCACCAATGTTTTTTTCTTAATCATTTGAAAATAGGTTTAATTCGCCAATGAATTTTATTTTTTAGTTTGGAAAAAAGTTTTAATTGCCAACAAAATTATTTTTTCTGGTTTGAAAATAGGTTTAATTTTCCAATCGAAATATTTTATTGCTTAGAAAATAGATTTTAATTGCCAATGGAAAATTTTTAGTGGTTTTAAAAAATTTGCATTTCACCAGGATTTTCCATAGACCTCTAGTGATTAGAAAAGATTCGTCAATGGACATTATTTTTTTTTACGAAAAATGAAAAAATTTGCCACTAAAATTAATATTTTTATTGGGAAGTATACAAGATTTGCCAAGATTTTACACCTTCACCGAGGGGGGGGGTTTCTTAAAGTTTTCCTTGCTTGCTTGTTGTTGTTGTTATTTTTTTTCTTCTTCTTCCTTCTTATTTTCCTTAGGTATATGTCCACAGATAGGATCATCAGGTTCAACTTCACTTATCTCAATAGGTCTGCGTATGTCTTCATCAACTTTCACATTAGCACTTTCAATAATCTTCCTTAATCTTTTGTTAAAGCATCTATATTCCTTGCTAGTGGTAGAGTATCCAAGAAATATTCCTTCATCACATCTAGCATCAAACTTTCCAAGATTCTCATCATCTCTTTTAATATAGCATCTGATTCCAAATACCTTAAAATATTTCACAGTAGGAATCTTACCAGTCCATAACTCAGAAGGTGTCTTCATGCTATTGTGTCTAATCTGAACTCTATTAAAAGAACATAAACAATAGTATGTATCACTTCTCTCCAATATACATCTGGTACATTAGATTCTTTCATCATATTTCTGGCAACTTCCTGTATTGTCCTATTTTTCCTTTCAACTACTCCATTCTACTGAGGGGTTCTTGGAGTAGAATACTATCTTTTTATTCCATGCATCTCATAGAATGCATTAAATTCAGTAGAAATTAATTCACCACTCCTATTTGATCTTAAGCATTTGATTTTTAGATTTACTTCATTCTCCACTCTTTCTTTGAATACCTTAAACCAATCCAGGGCCTGATTCTTTTCTTTGAGAAAAGCAACCCATGTCATTCGAGTGTAATCATCAATAAGCAACATTAAATATCCATCACCATTCAGGCTTCCAGTCTTAGTCGGACCACAAAGATCAATATGTACCAACTCCAAGATACCGGTAGTAGAATATTCTTTTCATTTAAAGCTACATCTTGTCTTCTTCCCCAGTTGACAACTTCTACAGATAGAGTTAGCAAGTCTTGTGATTCTAGGCAGTCCTCAAACTATTTCATTTTTATTAATCTTGACCAGATTATCAAAATTCACATGTCCCATTCTTTGATGCCATACCCAAATTTCATTGATATGAGATACAAGACAATGACCATCAACTCTTTTCAACTGATAGATGTTTCCATGAGTTCTTCCAAAAAAAATCATATCTACATTTCCATATCCTTTTATGATTTCACAGGTATTATTCTAAAACACAAGCTTAAATCCATTGCTACACATCTGACCAACACTCAAAGATTATGCCTCAAACCCTTCACATAATATACATCATCAGTACTATGCACTCCATCAAAACTAATTGAACCTTTACCACAGATCTTAGTTCGTGAATCATCACCAAACATGACTAAACCACCATCATATTTTTCAAGTTTAGTGAACTTACTCTTATCTCCAGTCATGTGATTTGAATATCCAATGTCAATTACCCAGTAGTCTTCATCCTATCTTGCATGAAATGCGGTAACCAGAGTACCTTCCATACTATTCTTCTTAACTCCCAAAGCCCTTTTTCTTACACACTTTCTAGGGTTAGTGGATATAGATTTATTTTCCAAAGCTAAGAATAAGCATTCACTATCATCAACCTCATTTTCAGATTCATCATCAGAAATACCCACCTCTTCCTTAACATAGTACAACTTCTTATACTTCTTATCCTTCCTATCCTTATCCTTATAATCATTGTTCTTTTTATGTGCAACCCTATTTAGACATCTTGAAGAATAA
Source organism: Sequoia sempervirens (assembly GCA_007258455.2). Lineage (NCBI taxonomy): Eukaryota > Viridiplantae > Streptophyta > Pinopsida > Cupressales > Cupressaceae > Sequoia > Sequoia sempervirens. The sequence goes on along the minus strand of VDFB02379542.1, from coordinate 39,673 downwards.
TGACCAATATTACCACAACTAAAGCATTTAAAGGGTAACATACCTTTATACTTTCCAGTACCTTTCTTCAACTTCCTGGTGAAGTTAGCTTCCAACTCATCAACATCATCGCTATCCGATTCCTCCTCAATCTTCATTTCCTTAAATGTCATTTCTGTCTTTTCTTCTATCTTGTCATCTTTCTAGAACTTTCTCAATTCAAATGCTTGTAGGGTGCCGAACAATTGTTCCAAGGTGTACTTCTTAGGGTCATACATTTCTTCAATCACTAAGTTTTTATCACTGTAGCAGTCCGGTAGGGTGATCAAGATTTTCTCAATTATGTCTTCATCTGCTAGCTTTCGTCCTTGATTTCTAACCTCATTTGCAGTCTGTTCAACCCTCTGAAAGAAACTTGTAAATTATTCACCATCTTCCATTTTTCAGGTTCATAAATCTATGCTTTTCCTTCAAGTCTCTATCAATTTCACTTTTTCATTCCCTTCATACATGTCTTCTAGACATCATATGCAATGTCCAAAGAATTAACCTTGATTCACTCATTTTTAGATAAACCACTACAAATCACATACTTCATCCTCTCATTTTCTTCATAAGCTAAGATCTCATTTGCAGTATTAACACCACTAGATGGAAGTGTATACTTATTCTCAATAGCCTTCCAGGTCTTGAAATCAAGGGAGATAACATATCCTTTCATATGTCCCTTCCAATATTTGTAGTCAGTTCCATCAAACATAGGGATCGACAATTTGTGTGCCATCAGATCTTCCTTAAGCGGTTAAGCTCTACAACAAGGATCCACAAGCTCTGATACCAATTGTTAGACAAGCACAAGATAACTGAGACAGGGGGTGAATTAGTTGTCACAAAAATTCAAACTTAAAACTTTATCACTTATCAAATCTTCAACCACACTATTCTATTATTAAATATGAGCATGAAACACAGATAACAAAAAGTAAATCAACATAATGAACACTATATTTTTATGTGGAAAATCCAATAAGGGAAAAACCACGGTGAGGGTTAACTCACAATATAAAGATTATAAACTAAATACAAAGGCTCACTGCCCAAAAGAGGACTCACTGTCAAAATACAAAGGCTCACTACCTACAAAGGACTCACTGTCCAACATGGAGGCTCACTACCTATAGATACAAAAGAGAACAAAAGATCCACCACAACAATTAAAGCACATTCACAAGATTATAGAAACCTTCAATTCACTACCTTTAGCACACTAAAAAACTTCTATCACAACTCACTCACACACACTTGTGCTCTAATGATTTGTGGCACACTTTTGTCACTTTGCATCACACTATCATACAATTCTTCACAACTCGCCTTGCTTTTATACCGTTCTCAACCTTAGAAAAATTTACCAAGATTGGCCACAATAAATCATTTCATAAATTCAAATCAGGTCGGCAACTCTAAATTCCCATGGTGGAAAGGAATAAGAGAGGACCAATAAAAACATAAAAATAATATTCTTGAATCTTCTATATGCTTCCTCAATTTAAATTTTATTCTTCGAATGAAGTGTAAACACTAGATCAGCCAAACCTAATGAATTTTTTTTTATCAATGATGCACATGCTTCCCAACAAGAAGATGACACACAAACGATGCAACATGCTTTATTATGCACAAAAATACATCTCAGAATATTCTAGATACATCCACAACAAAAACAATATGATTCAAACACTGAAGTCCTTTCACTAGTCAATCTGAGTTGTGTAGACACACACAACAATACTAAAACATGATTTCTGGATCACCAAACTCCAAACCTCTTCGCCAGAGCATAGGAAAGACCTTCACAAGAAATCTACCAGATCCACATGATCTAAAACAAAATAGTGGATAACTGCAGAGAAAACATATTTCTCCTAGTCCATAGAATGCTGACTCTACTAGTAAAACACATATACTAGTGGGCACAACTTTCACGTACCATCTCATCAGATTACCATCAACATGCCTTAAGATCTACATAGGAATAGGATCAATACAGGAAAAATGTGGAGCAAATACCATATCACATACTGAACAAACTCAACATTTTGACTTCTCCTTTTTATTAATTTTCTCAAAAGCACTTGGAAACTCATCATACCAACATATCTGCAACACCATAAAGATAGCTCCATGTACTCACAACATCTCACCAATATCTTAGCGATATATGTACAATCTACAACATACTGAACAATGTTGACATCAATGACAACATTAATGAAAACACCACCAGAAAAGCTCATACTTGTAACAAACTGCATAGACATGTCTTGGCTATACAAGATCTAAAAGATGGTCATAGTCAATTGAAATTTCCATTTCATATTCTAAAGAGTATTGTGCTATAGATAAAGGGGTTAGGTACTGTGGAATCCATGTACCTAGCCACTCAATTGACTTGCATTGATCCCAATCACACTGAATATAATTCTAACAAAAAAAATCCAACTCTCATGTCCATATGGGCCATGCACTTTCATTTGAGGTTTGAAATGAATGCATCTTTGAAGATTATTTGATTGTATAACATTCTAATTTCTCTCTCACTATGCCCTCATCAACCAACCAAAAGAATCTGCACACTTTTGAATCAAGTCTCCCTCCTCATGACAATGCATACCTACACCAATCAACAATAGAACATGCATCATTGAATGTTGTACCATGTAATGCCCCACCATGCAACCCTAGGGGAAGTTGCAATTTACTACACAAATGAACTAATTTTTTTTGTTTGTTTAAGTACAATTAACATGCAAGTTCACTAACCAGTGCCAACCAATCCCCTAAGGTTACGAGACTGAGTTACTTAAACCTAAACAAGAAACATGAATTATAACCATAACATCTAATTACTTAAGAATTGAGAACGCATACATTCCATACATGATAAAATAAATCAAAGGATAAGAGATACCACTTGATTTTAGATATCAATAAATTTAAAATAAGATTACAACACTCATTCCCCGAATGAGATAAATCCAATAAGCATGGTTATAAATTACAGCTTCCACCTCGATAACAAATGAGGGGTAATAAAATACAATATTAACTAAAATGATTAAAGCATAAAAATAAATGGGATGCCACGAGCTCTCTAATTGGAAATCTCGACCACACGAACAAGAAGAAGACCCAACGGATTAAGGTGCACATTCCACCCAACCATGTGATACCTGAGGGCTCACCCCCCGTGCTAGGAGATAGTAACAAAGAATTCCTATACAAGACCATCTACCTCTAGACACATGCTAAAACATAATTGAATTGAAAAGGATACAAGTACAACATCACTTAACACAAAGGTTACAATGCTTCCAGAGAACAATGATCATTTATGCAGTACAACAAAAATGACTTCAAGTTGACATAGCGAGAGTGTCACACATTATTTTCTATGAGTTACCCAAGCTCAGCTGTCCTAGGCTACCAGACCCCCATCTTGGGTTACCCTAGCTCAACTCTACTAGCCGCCAGACCCTCATATAGACTGCGCTTCTCGTCTCATATCAAACCTTAAAAGTGAATGAGTCATGAGAGAGTCATTCATTATCTTAATTAGTCCGATTTCTTTTCATTAATTCTTTTTAAGTTATCACTTACTTAAACCCTATGTGAGTTACCCTGGAGCCCCTTTGTGTGTCGGACCCCCACAAAGAGCCACTCTCCTATCGACAACATACACAGTACAAAACCACCATCCAATAGGTAAACTAGATAAGACGAGCTCTCCAATCCAAGGAGGCAACGAACAAAGGAAACTCACTCCAAACACTGGAGGGAACAAAAGTACATAATCCACTCCTTCCAAAGGAGGCACATACCACATAAGCCACTCTTAATCCAAAGGAGACACAAACCATCCCCGTTCATGAAAATCGGGTGAGACAACATGATATAACTCTACACATTTCCCAAGGCGATTCACAAATTGAACCACCACATGAAACATCCAAACCTAGAGAACTCATCTGGAAGACTTACTAGACAAATAACCCCATTTCCTCAACATCGCGAATGAATGAAAACATCATTTAAAAAGAATTTCCGGCAACTCAATAAACTAATGTTAGGGTTTCCTAAACCCAAGCCAAACACTAGTATAGTACATGAAATCAATTTAAATAATTAGCATTATTCATTCATACTCAAAATAAATCAACTCGCATTGACAATATTAAGGAATTTAAAATCTAATCATTTAATTCCTTTGTCCTCAATTATACATAATATTCAAAATAAATTTTTAAATAAAGAGAGTTGATTGTAAAATCAACTTTTAAATAAAACATTTGATTATCTAAAATCCACTTTTGCCTCTATTAACGCGACAATAATCATCTAGAGATAATCTACATTTAGATATAATCATATATTAAATATACATATAAACGTCTATACATAATGTATATACAAATATATATATATATATATATATATATATATATTAAATATATAATTATTGTTAAAACATATTAATATTTTTTTAATCAACCAATTAAAATTCCATATTACAAATTATTTTAAAGAACATGCATAATATATATACATTATATATATACACAATATATACATATTATATATAAATATATATATAATATATATACAAATAATTATAAAAAAAAATCTTATTTCAATAATATTATAATATATAAACATATAATATGAAATTATCATATATAATATATATATATATATTATATCATACATATAATATAATATAAATAAAATAAAATTTAAAAAGAAATAAAAATTAAAAAAAGGAAAGAACCTATTGCTACTGCGCAGGCCCTGTGGGGACTGCCACACAGGCCCTCCCCATGTGGGGAGTCGCTGCCTGTGGGGGTAGCGTTGGGCGCTGCCTCCACAACCATCGCCTCCCACATGGGGGGTGGCTATGGGGGCAGCCTCACAACCCCCTCAACCCACATCAAAACAAAAATTTAATATAATATTTTTTTTTAAACAAAAAAAATACAGACCCTGTTTTGTAATACCAGAACACATGAAATTCGATAAGAAACATTTATTTATTTTTTAAAGCATATATATTTATATGCCAAATATATGAGCATATAAAAGATATATATATAAAACTAAATTCCATCACACAGCCCAAATTGGGAAAATTATCCATAGAAATTTATACAGCCAGATTTAAATTTCAAACAGAGCATAATAAAAGAAATCTCAGATGCAACACAGGGTTTTCTGATTTCAAATGCAAGTTTTGAAACAAAATCACATGGGTTTTCATTGAAATTCGGAACAACATTTCAAAGATTTTCCAACAGCATAACAAGGATTTGAAACTCATTTGAAAATGAAAGCAAAATCAAAGAGGGAACCTGGTTTTTCTCCAAAGCTTGAAAGATTTGTCAATGGTGCTTCCAATTCCTATTTTTGATTCCAGCTCAACCAAGAAATCCACTTTGCTTCTTCCAAATACAAAAACTTCTTCAAAATCCAAAAGCAAAGCCACAGCCAATCTTTTCTCCACCAAAATTGAAAGTTAAAAATTGAAAATGAAATTCCATTTGCTCTCATAGAGTTTCCCCAATTTTGGTCAAACCCTTAAAAAAATATCCCACCCACTAAATTCATTGCAAAATTGGAAATATTTCCATTTTTTAAAAATTTGAAACAATTTTAATTTCTAATTGAAATTTCATGCATTTTGAAAATTTCTTTTAAACAAAAGGATTTAAATTTTGCAAAGAATTTATTTTATAAAAAAATTCAAAAAGTGAAATTAAAAACACATTTTCAGTTTTATTTTAATTTAAATCTTAATATCCAATAATGCCAAAACAACTACTTTATTTAATTCAACCCCATTAACCTAATTAATCGATAAACTAAATCTAATTTGATTAATTAAATCAAATTAATCAATAAAATAAATAACAATTCAACATTGCAACTAGATACATTTAAACATCATTTTAACTACACCCACCATTTAATAAACTTTAACTTGCAATTAAATAACAACCAAGGAGAAGTGGGCAACATAACAAAACTAAACCAAACTACAAACCGACGACACACTATAACTAGGGTGATGACTTGGCACGGAAAACCTAGCTACTATCTCCCAATCGATTATCGTTGGTCACTAGACACGATCAAACCTGTGAGCCAGGTGGAGTTGATGTTATGTACCTATCAACCTGCGAACAAAGAGTACATCGAACATGCATATATATATAATATGATCAGACACACTGTGAAGAGGAAATCTCATAATCGTAGGGCGCTCGCAAGTGAGTGATACAATCCCGTCCCCTTCACTAATACAAAATTACTAACTTATGATTTTAACTTCAATAATATAATCAAAAGCGTAAGCATCATTAATTAAAATATTTGCTAAGCTAATACAAAGCATGCTATAAATATACCATTAAAGTACAATACCATCACATCAAAATATAACATACACATCGCTAAACAGTTCGCGATCAAATAGTAACCAAGTTCCAAAGTCATAGCATAAATAGAAACAACATACAAAGAACACTGCCAATAAAAGAGCCAAAATGGAGGGGTGTTACATCCTTCCCCCGTAGGGTTAGGCTTACTCCTGGAAGCATGTAAATACCTCTAGTTCTAAATCAATAAAATCACACATAATCAATGGTTCTAAAACTAAACCACTACATATCTCAACATAAAAACAAGAGCAACCCATGCTAAAATCAACACAACCAAGTACAATAGCAATCTATACAATCAACATGGTGAAGCAACCACCAACCAAAACTCCAAAACCCATATCCAAGGATTAACATACATAATACACATATGCACCAATACACATCACCGTGAATCCTCACAAGGCCACACATAGTGCGATATCATTACAATGCTTCCTCAAGACAAGGTATGCAACATTATACTTCATCATTCATTTAAAATTTTGCATTTTGAATCCAGGTACAATAATTTAACATCTACATGATTTCTTAAGACTCAACAATAAAGTTGGGGACTATAGGCCTCACCAACAAGATGTACCTATTAGGGTGTGCAAGAAGTTGAGTCCACTTTTTGGCCAAAAAGTGGAAGTGTTTTCCCTGATTTTTAGTATTTGACACATTTGACCTTAAAATTTGAAGCACTTAGAGATGAAATCTTTAAAAAAGTCACTAATCATAAAATGTAGTGCTTGGAGTCTAGTTTCCAAATATGTAATTTATTTCAATACCCAGATTGTACAAATTGAGTTTTAATAGGCATTTCTAAAAACCACTATTTAAAAGTCATTTTTTTTACCATACCATGCATGTATGCGACATCCATATTTTGACTTAAATTATCGTATTTTTCTAAATCCTTTTGGGAAAAGTTTTATGACTCACTGAAGCTTGCTCTTGATATTTTTTGTAATTTTTTATTGAATATTTTTTTTTTGTTAATTTTTTATTAGGCAGATTTGTCATTTTGAAAAATCGTCATGTCACGACATGCATAAGATGACCTAAACTTATCATTTTTGATTTTTTTTCAAATTGAAAAGAATTGTCTGAAGTTTGCTCTCGTGCAATCCGTTTGTCAAAATGTTATGTTGATCAAAAGTTATTAAAATAGTAAAAAAATATGATATTTAAAGTTTATGGACCAATTTTATTAGAAATTAATTGAAAAATAGAAAAAATAATTCAATTGCAAAACAAATTACATATTTAGAATCTGCATTGTTTGATCTAAAATGGGTTTTAATTTCGTCAGAAATTTTTGAAAAAAGGTCATCAACCATATGTCCAAAGTCGATATTTTTCTTTGACATTGTTAGGGCCTTCAATTTGCAGGTCAAACCAGGTTGAAGGCCTAGGTTCGGACATCCAAAGCTTTTCTCGAACCAAAAACCTTGGAAAAAACCCGCCCACGATGCAAAACAAAATTCAAATTTAAAAAAACGGGATCCCGATTATAAAACGGGATCCCGTTTATTAATAAACAAGATCCCATGCTATAATCGAGATCCTGTTCCCATTCCAACCGTTGTGAAGGTAACGGGATCCCGTTTATAAAATGGGACCCCGTTGCCTTTACAATGGCTCCCACACTCAGTTTTAGTGAATGGGATCCCGATTATAGAGCGGGATCCTGTTTATTAGTAAACGGGATCCTGTTTTGTAATTAGAATCCCATTTAATGATAAGCGGGATCCTGTTTTATAGACGGGATCCCGTTTATTTTATTTAAAAACATTGTGCACAATTCCTGTCAAGTCTACAACTTTGCAACTTCACATGTACAGCTGAGAGCACTAAAAATCAATTATTTTTCATAAGTTATTTTATTTACAGGTGGTCAATTTGATTTTTGGTTGATTTTATCAAAGGGAGCATCATCTACACCATTTTTGAAGTGAAATTTGCAATATGGATTGAATTTTTTGAAGGAAGCATGAAGAAAACAATTTTTAAAGTGGAATTGTGGTAGTTTTCTATTTGTTTTGAGGAACACAAGAGGAAGAATTTTTCCGTAATAGGTATTCAACTTCCAATTTGGATTGAATATTTTGAAGTATTTCACTATTAACATTCATTTGTGCTTGAGAATTTTATAATTATGGGAGATAAATTTAAGTAATAAGAGAAGAAAGACATTGACTCCTCAAGAAGTTGAAGCAAATAGAGAAAAAGAGAGACAAAGACAAAGAGAAAGAGAAAGAAGAATGAGAATAAAATCAATGAGCGATGGTGGAGCAACCAATTCAACAACTATTGAAGATGAAAACATTGAATATACCATAGTTGTAGATGAAGCTAATTTGCAAGGAGTCAATTTGGAGAAGAATATGATTATACAAACAAGTCCTACTATGTCTTCAAATCCCTCTTTGAATGCTATGGAGAATGTTTCAATATACACAAATCCAGGTACGTCTTCAAATCCACATGTTAGTGAAATGGTAAATTTGTTTGTAGAAGATTTACAAGATGTTGGATATAATGATGTTGACATTGACTATATTCAAAGAGATGAAACTTTTATAGAATTTGTTGAAAACAAAAAAGAAAAATCTTCTGTTGCAAATGAAAATCAAAATGATCATTTTCTTGAAATGAAAACAAAACCTATATTTTTGATGAAAATGAAAATGAAAATGAAAACGGATTTTGTTGATGAAAATGAAAATGAAGCCCATTTTGTTAATGAAAATGAAGATGAAAATGAAAATGAAAGTAAATTTTGTTGATGAAAATGAAAATGAAAATTGTTTTGTTGATAAAAATGAAGATGAAAATGAAAATGAAAATCAAGATGAAGATGAAAATCTAGAATGTGATGTTGAATTTAATGAAAATACTTTTTAAAAATTGAAAGTGGTGTTTTCAATAATATTCCTAATCAAATTTCTTGGAGGAAAATAAGAACACATCGCGAATAGAATATACACCAAATTCTTTTATCATTAAAAAATTACATTTTCAATGTCAACTAATGATGCAATTGATGAGAATGCAAAAATGAGGAAAGTAATGAAAAGGTTAGGCTTATGTTAAACCAAAAAGAAAAGATCAATCATTAAAACATGCTATGTCTACTGGCCCTTTAAGTGCCATTTCAATCTATTGGGAGAAAAATAGTGATCTAAAGATAAAAATGCAACAAGAAGAGCTATAACTATTGCTATAGTTAATAAAGAAAATTAAAATAAAAGAATGGTAAAAAATATTAGTGAAGTTTAAAAAATACACCCTAAAACATTACTAAGAGCGGAAAAAAGAAGAGAAAGTATAGAAAATGAACCTATCAATCAATGTTGGAGTTTCAGTGGACGACTATCAAGGTCTGATATAAAATTGAATGTTGAAATTAAATCTTTGATCGAAAATATATTGGCATGATTAATACTAGGGTTTCATCTAATGCTAGAGATGTTTTAAAATTAAGGGTGGGGTCCAAAGTCCGCGATCCTCACCCAAAACACCTATTAGATACAACACAAACTGAATTTTATAGAAAATTTTGTAGCGATTTAGTGTTACCTGGTAATATTAAAATAAGTCAAAGGTCTTTTGAAAAATGTAAACCCTGGTATGTAAAAATTAATAAGCAACGAATATCTTGTTGTTGTAAAATACATGTTCAATTTCATTATTTTTATGATGTTTTTCGATATATACGTTGTACCTTGCATTCTAACATGATTATATAGGATTGTAGTATTGATATGCCACCTGAATCAATAAAAGAGTTTATTTCAGGTTTGTTTTGTGAAAAATCTAATGATAGATTATTTTATTTAAGTTCTTGTATTTGGACGAAATGCATTAGCTGCGGAAATCTTTCATTTTAAGAAATTGTTTGCATGAAAGTGTTGATCATGATTTTGGACCCAACAATTGAAGTAGGCGTCAAAGATTTAGGAATGTTCACTATTCTTTAAAAGAAATGAGGAAAAAATAGAGCGTTGTGATTTGAATTCTGAGGAAAAAGTTAGTGTGCATGCATTTATGAGTGAATTTAATAATAAAATTGTACCAAAATATATTTATGCACTCTGAACATGCTTTCGATGGTTTGATGGCCAATTTCACGCGTGTAGAAAAACATTTCCAATTGGTACTATACTTTCAATGGTTGATTTTGCAGAAAATTATACCTAGCTCCACAAGAGGAAATTCAATCATAGTATTATAATTCAATACAAGTAGCTATGTTTTTCCATATTGTTTATAGACATGCGGATATTATGCTTGAGGATGATAGAAAAGTTTTGAGGTAGTATCATTTTTATTTAAGTGACAATCGGTTACATTCATCAGAGTTTGTTCAATATTGTTTTAGTATATTTTATAGAAATTTAAAAGAAAGAGGAATCCATATGAAAGAACACCTCATATGGTCAGATAATTGTACGGGGCAGTTCAAAAATGCTAGAATGTTCTATTAGTTAAGTAGGGTTCACAAGGAACTTAATGTCCAACATATATGGAGTTTTTTTTAGGCTGGGCATGGTAAAGGGAGAACATGATGGGTAGATGCGTGTGTCAAAAGAATTCTTGCTAGAGAACAATTAAAATTCGAGGATTGATGGAATTTAAAATGCACATGAGATTGTGGATTGGTGTAATAGAAGATTATCACTTTTGGTTCAGTGATTACTCTGAGTTCATCGATTCTTTTGGTTGGTGGAAAGAAAACATTATCCTAGAGTTGATTGTGAGACAATTAGTGGGATCTACTAGATGGCATTCATTTAGGAGTGCTGTGACAAGCACATGGACTATTTGGACAAGGGGCTTGCATGTTTTACCATTTTGTATCTCAAGAGAATTGGGAAGCTTGTGAAAATCTGAATGGGTTGAGCAGTGGCGATAAAGATCGTTGACACACAGTAGAAGCACATAATCAATATGAGAAAGAAATATTGAAGAAATGATCAATTGTTTGCATCGAAGATTATGATCGTGTTTCAGACCTTGTACAAGAAGGTAATTTTAACTTAATTTATTTCATTTTATTTTGCTTTATTAAGTTATTTTTTAATACTAAGTTAGTTATATGGATATGCACAAGTTATTAAATCGAATTTTGTTGGCAGGACATGTGTATGCAGTTATTGCACCTGAGGGGAATGAAGAGCAAATAGAATATTGGTTGGCTCGTTGTGTGGAAACTAAGCATAAGTTGATAACACCTCGAGAAGATGATGATGGCTTTCATTATCCAACAGGTATGGTGATCCCCTTAAGACACCTCCTTAAGCAAATTTTGATAACAAGTTTTAGATCTCCTTAAGCAATTTTTTAGAACAAGTCTTTGATCCCCTTAAGTGAATTTTGAGAAGTTATTTGATGGTGGTTTTTGAACATGTTTTCCAATAGGATCCCGATTGGTGGTTGTTGGCAAGTGCTCACAGAAAATACTTGAGAAGAAAGAATGGTCTACACGTCGAAGACTATGAAACACATAAAAAGATTATGCATTATTCACATTTGGTGGTGGCAACAAATATAAAACTAGGCTATTGTGGAAGACCTTCAAAAAAAGTGCTGTGGTCAATTTCTATGGAAGAGCATGGGGCAATCATAGATGCATTGCAAAAAAGAGAGGATGCAGATGGTACAATGGAATAAGTAAATACAGGTAAATATAGTTTTAGTTTTATTTTGTCCTTTTAAATGCATTAAATACATGTTTTGATATTGGTCAAGTGTGTTATTACTTGAAATTGATTTAAATTTTCCTTTTATATATCCTTAAGGAATAATCACAAAAAGGATCTAGTCCATGCAAATTCAACCTAGACAACATGGAATACTTGGTAAAAATAGGTAATTATCAGTTAAATTATATTTAAATACATGTTTTGATTACATATTGATATTGCTTGGACATTAATAGTTAAAATTGATTTATTGTCATTTTTTGTATCCTAAAGCCATCATTACATTGATCTCATACTTTGAAACAAAAAGGAGAGGATGCCTGGATTCAACCTACAAACATGTGTGGAATACTTTTAAATGTAGGTACTTGAGTTCTGTACATATAGATAGTTTTATATAAATTAAAATATGTATGTTTTGATGATTTCATTGATATTTCTTGTACCTTTTTGATATTAGGTGGTGTGAAGACCTACTACATTCTAGCCATGAGTTTGAGATGTTCTTGAGATGGCATATCCAAATTTTGTAAACATTATTTTGAGATGACATATGTGTACATACATACCTAAAATTAAACATACTCTATGTACTTCTATGTATCAAATCAATATTCTATATATTTAGAGTATTATGACCCTTAAGACATCCCCTTAAGACGTTCTATTATGACCCTTTAGACATCCCCTTAATTAACATGTTCTATTATGACCCCTTTAGACATCCCTTTAAGACCCCTTAAGACATCCCCTTAATTAACACATTCTATTATGACCCCTTTAGACATCCCCTTAAGACATCCCCTTAATTAACACATTCTATTATGACCCCTTTAGACATCCCCTTAAGACATATTATAACCCCTTAAGACATCCCCTTAAGACATTCTATTATGTGTAATACCCCTCCGTGTCGATTGTTCGGGACTTTTGTGTGTGCTTCATTGATTACTGTGTTATTTAATTGTGTGAAAAATATCATATGTTAGAAATCATGTTTAAATAACTAATTAAATCATAAGTGATTTGCAAGGTTATTTAAAATATGATTAGAAATTAAAAATAATAATCAATTAAATTAAATCAAATGATTTATAACAAATGATCAAATTAAACTAATTTGTTAAAAGCACAAGTGATATTATTAGATAAATTGATTTAATAATCATAATGAACAAAATAATCTGGAAAAGAAAATAATAAAAAGGAAGGCAATTGGAAAATGGAAAGTGAATAGTTTATTAATTAAATAAATCGTGATAAGATTTTTGGGAAGTGTAAAAGGAAAAAGAAGCTGGAAAGAAACTTCACCTATCAAGCAATTGGAAGTCGAAAAGAACTGAACTGTAGAATATGAAAAATAAATAAAGTATATCTAGCTTTTGGGAAGGATCTTCGGAGGGTATTGGAATCTGAAGGATGAGTTTGAGGCTGTCAAATTCGGTCTGCAGTGGAGCTTTTCTGTCCTTGAGCAAGGAAGATAGGAAAATGGATCATTTCAGGGTGCAGCATCCATGTTTGTAAGAATGATGTGTAGGAGAAGTGAAATCACAAAGAATGTAATCCTTACCATTTCTCAATCTTCCATTTAGTTCTTCGCCAAAAAAAGAGGTATGGATCTTCATGTGGTTATAATCTAGTTTTAAAAAAAAAAGAAAGTAATTTTTATCTCCTGCAATGTCCTCTATGATTACAAATAATAAGTCACTAGTTAGTTGCAGTGTATTCTTCTTTTGCAATTTGATGCTTTATGTTAACATTCCATGATTGATTCCCTTCATTCTTTTCGATGATGGAATTTTATATGTCAAATTAAGTGCATTACGATTTATGCTTTGAGATTGATATTATGTGGATATGTGCCTATCAATCTCATTCCTTGAGGCGTCATGTTGGAATGTGGAGTCGAGTTTGATAATGTGTTTCCAATTCGGTCTCATAGGTGGCGTCTTCTTGTATTTGAAATTTTAATTTCATTGAATCCATTTTTAATGGTGTTTTCTTATATTGATATTTGACACTGGTATTATGTGTTGATCATATGAACATAGCTTGATGTTCGGCACCTTGTATTTTTCTTTATGACGGTGATTGCTTCTTTTATCATCTTTTATTCTTATAGATTGGCCGATTTGTTCCCTGTGCGGTGAAAACTGTTCACTGTTGAATAGGCATACTCCAACGCCTTTCTAAAGTCCTCGTTCCTTCGAGGCATTCTTTCAAGCATTTCAAGTGCCTTGCCTTTGTACATTTTGCACCTCACCTTTCTCCTTCCCTTCTGACTGGTAGATCACATTTTGAATTTGTTAATAATACAAGTAGATGGCGATATTTCCATATTCCATTATTCACTTTCTGATATGCTTGGCAACCTGTCTCAGCCGCAACACTTGAACATGGTAGGTTGTATAGATTTAAATAAACTCTCTGATTCCCATGCGTTATCCTCAAGTCTGAAGGAAAATGGCTTCTCACGTTTTTGGCAACCGTAACCATCTCAAACTTGGAGGAAGCTTGGGTCGTGTGTCTTCACTGATGCCGTCATTGAGCAGATTGTTCAGGCGAAGAAATTGAGGACCAATGAGCATATTATGTAATTCTCTTGGTCACAATGTTTCAAGCCTTTTCCAATTACCTCCGTTCAGTTGAAGCTGAGAGAAATTGATGTTATTGGTTACAGTGTTTAGATGAGCTCCTTCTCATAATCTGGTAATCTAAATTTATATAGTCTCCCTGTTACCGTTGGCAACCTATCACCGCTGCAGAATTTATTCTTAGGAGAGTGTACAGATTTAAATAACCTCCCTGAAACCATTGGCGACCCATCTCAGCTGCCATGTCTAAAATTCAGTTTTTGATATTCTTGGCAATCTGTCACTGTTGCAGCATTTAGAATTGAGGCGTTATACAGATTTAAATAGCCTCCCTGAAACCATTGCCCTTGTTCAGCTGCAAATTTTAGACTTGCATAGGGGTAGTAAATTAAATAACTTCTCTGTTTTCATTTGTCAAATTGTCTTAGCTGCACCCATTTTTGAATTATAATAGGAAGTTTAAAGGTTTACAATAATCTCTCTGATTCTGTCATCTCTCTTATTTCATTGTCAACCTGTCACTGCTTGGTAGTCAATATAGTTTGCTACTTTTCCATTGCTAGTTATGGTGGCTTGTGATATTTTGGGTTATTCTATTAATTGTTATTCCCATAAAAACATTCTCATATTCCTTTTTTATAAATTTTATTTAAATTTTATGTGGAGAGTTTAAAAATTAAGCCCTTACACTATAAACATTAGTTTACTTTACATAATCAAGCTTTGTAAATATATGTATTTGTAAATCTAGTAGTTATGCATTAAATGAGTATCATTTAGTAATTCTCCTTTAGTCTCTCTAAACTTCATGTTGAGGGAATGATTTTATTTGGATGGTTTAGGAAATTTATATGCTTAGTTGATCAAAAGTCTAGGAATGTAATGTTAGGTTTTTTTTCATATAGGTTCGTTTCCATGTTTTCTTGGTTAAACTCTTAATATTTTTAAGGGTAGTTGGTTACTTAAATAAAGATAAATAAAGTTAAGTTCCCTGGACATTGAAAATTGAATGAAGGTTATTTCCATTATTTGATTAGAAGATTAAGAATTTTAGGATATTATAATTATCACGATTATTATGGATTACTCTTTGTTAATTGTAGGTGAATGTTGTTATTTTATAACCCTTGGAGTAGAATGGTAAGATTAGTGTGTAAGCTAAATAACTAGGAAATTGTATTATGATTGTCTCAAATATTATTAATATCCGAGGGAAATAATCTTTTAATTATTATGAGATTAATGATAAGGAATATTGTGGAATGTAAAAATATGTCTTGAGATATTTACGATAAGTGATTTTAGAGTTCCCTTATTTATTTTTAAATTAATTATTTTTGAACAAATGGATAAATTGTTTTGATTGGTCATTGATCTTTTAGGGGTAATTTGGTGTATCCTATTTGTGGTGTCCTCTTTGGAATTGCTTGGCTCGGAAGTGATTGCATTATGTTGGGTGCGTGTCGATTTATGTGTTATTTGACAAATCCTTTCATTGTGACTTATTCTTGAGTTGACGTGAGTTGGTGATCTTCTTTAAGTTAAGTTGTGTTGCTATTCATTTATCCTTACATGGTGAATTCTTGGTTGGTTTGAGTTAAGGGGGTTTTGTGGTGGAATATTTTGGATACTAAAGTGATGATTTGGTTGTAATAAGTTTATGTTTCTTATTTAATGCAGTCTTCCCACTTTTATTATTTTGGTGAAACATTAAATTATATTGTGTCATGTTTGTTGATTTTATCAAACGTCATTTGTTTACCAACTATATAGGTATCTTGTAAGGAGAAAATTGAGGTCTCCCGTGGAATACCTAATTGGTGGCTTGTGGTTTTATTAAGTGATTTTGTTGAATTCAAGGTTGATTTTCTTTTGCGTTTCCCTATTTGAGGTGACACCATTGTTACTTAATTTGTGTAGCTTTTTGGAGTTAATCTCATATTTGAAGGAAATTTTATCCTTGTATTGGAATTATTTGGGAAAAACTTGTGTTGCTTCATTTTACCCTCGATTGTGGGTTTTTCATTCTTTTTGGCTTCTAGAGGCTTGAGTTGATTGTCAATTGATGTTCTCTCTTTATGTGCCCTTGATGTGGCAAGTGTTTTGGTATTATTATTTTGAAAGGGTTGTACGAGAATTGTTGAGACTCTGATGTTGTACTTATTAGTGAGATGGGTAATGCCTCGCACGCTTTTATGTTGTAATTCCTTGTTCAAGTTATGATGGTACAACCCTTGATTGTTCTTGGTTTTAGTTTGATGTTGTTGGGTCTCTAGGGAGAGTGGCTCCTCGTGGGGGCCGACGCCCCGTTTAAGGGGAAGAGACCAGGATAACCCACGAGTGAGTTAGTAAATAAGTGAAAACCTAATAATTAACTTAGGTGGGTTGGGTAGTAATATCATTGCAAGATTTTTAAAAATGGATGCCTCGTCTTCATTAGTGCTACCGTAGACTAATGGAAGGCTGAGAAGGCCGTGGTTGGCAAGGTCGTGACCTCGTCCTCACGAGAGGTCTACGGCTCCACATGAGTCACCCTATGGACCGACGCCTCCAGTTGGGAGGAAGAGCACAAGACAGCCATAGATGGGACTGGCGCCTCCAGTTGGGAGGAAGAGCACAGGACAACCCATGTAGGACTATGCGATGACACTCTCCCCTAGTTGCCCATGTGTTTTACTTTATTGTGTTCCTCTGGAAGTATGTTGTGGGATATTGGTTAAGTTTGTTGTTTATATTGACTTAAATCAATTTATGATTATTGTCTTAACACATCTTTGGTGTACTTTGTGGTTTTGGATGATCTCATTGATATTGATGACTTGTACTCTTTTGGTATTGTGATATGATGTTATTGTAATTGTTTAATTGCAATTTGGAATTGTATTATGTTGATTTGGAAGTGTTCCATGATCATTCTTTGGTTACTTGTTATTGGTCATTGCTTTGGTTTACGTGATGAGATTTATGATTTTTAAGTTATTTTAATGGATGTTGTGGATTATGTCTTTGTAATTCTTGAGTTTTATGATACTTTTATATGTTGTTGAGCCTTGTGGTTCCCCGTTCGGATGTTCTTGGTTGAGGACTCTTTCTTGTTTAGCTCCTAGCATGGGGGGTGGGTCTTTGGACTCACATGGTCGGGTGGAACGTGCTAAGCACCCCATTGGGTCCCCAGTCAAGGATCGAGAGGTGCGGATTGGTGCGGATGTAGCGACTCCAGAGTTGTATTTGTCTTGGAGCCAGTTATGATTCTTTTACTTGTATCATGTTATCTTGTGTATGGTTTCCATTTATGTTGGAAACACTTTTGTATCATTGTACTTCTTAATCATTGTACTATAATGTAATGTTAAACCCAATGTGGTTATTGGCCATGGCAGTTATTATTGTGTTGAGTTAATTATGTATATGTTGTATTTACTCAGATGGTTTCTTATCATTGCTTTATCATGTATGTGTTCTATTTGTTAATGTTTATTTTGTTATGGATTATATCTTTGGCTTTTATTCTTTATTGTCGTTATGTGGATCTAAGTCACGTAATGACTCCTCGTGTACCCCAAGGGATGTATGTGTTAGTGAATCTGCTTTAATGAAATTCATGTTATGACTTAATGTGTATGTTATGTTTACTTAAAAATAAAAAATAAAAAATTGTGCTATAATTATTGTGTATTTGTCCTTTGGGGTTTGCACGACGGGGCATTACATTATGACCCTTTTAGACATCCCCTTAATTAACATGTTCTATTATGACCCCTTTAGACATCCCCTTAAGACCCTTTAAGACATCCCCTTAATTAACGCGTTCTATTATGACCCCTTTAGACATCCCCTTAAGACATATTATAACCCCTTCAGACATCCCCTTAATACATTCTATTATGACCCCTTTAGACATCCCCTTAATTAACATGTTCTATTATGACCCCTTTAGACATCCCCTTAAGACCCCTTAAGACATCCCCTTAAGAGAAAAAATTGTGAGTCATATTTCTATTTCTTATGTACATAATTTATGTGATATTCTATTTTTTTTCTTGTTATTGACACATGGAGGCAAGACTTTTATTCATTTTTCATACACTACACACAATCATGATATTCTAAATGGGGGAAACAATGATGAAATTAATTTTCCTTTGGATTGAGCTCATATTCATCATTTTTAAAATTTATCATGTGTGTACACTATGTATTCATCACCTAATGGTTACAATCGTTTTACATATACACATTCTCATGTTATCATAATTTATGTGATATTCTATTTTTTTTTCTTGTTATTGACACATGGAGCAAGACTTTTATTCATTTTTCATACACTACACACAATCATGATATTCTAAATGGAAACAATGATGAAATTAATTTTCCTTTGGATTGAGCTCCATATTCATCATTTTTAAAAATTATCATGTGTGTACACTACGTATTCATCACCTAATGGTTACAATCGTTTTACATATACACATTCTCATGTTATCATAATTTATATTTTTTCTAATGATTACCTCTTTCCTTAATTTTTAGTACCAACACTTTTTTCCATTACTAGTGAGAAACTAATGGTGTCATTTTATAAATATGTACATTAGCTAATTATATCAATACCTTGTTAGATTTTTTCACTATAAAGAATTTTATTTGCTTAAGAGTTTAGAGCAATGACTTTATTTGTCAATCTAGTTAAGGAAAAATTAAAGAATAAAATAACAAAGAATGGTGATATCCATGATATTCACAAGGTATAGGAATTCCAAGTGCACCAACAATGAGGTAAAATTCAATTGATAGAACTAAATAAGTAGGTAAATCCACATAAATTTTCTCTCATAAAATTAAAATTAATACATTAGAAGGAAAATATCTTCTTGTTCATTGAAAAGAAGATTAAACCTAAAATTATTCTACAATTATGAAGTCTTCACTAAATTTCACATTAATGTCCTATATTAATGTCTTGACTATGAACATAAAATGCATAAATGTACATGTAAATTAAAATTTCAAACAATAATAAAGTCCACAATTTATGTAACATATTAAGTGCATGAAACCAATATATTAAAGCACATGAAATAAAGTCCAACAGAGTACATGATAAACAAGAAATATAAAACACATAAAATCACATGTTTGTAGGTCATGTACTGTCTCTATAATCAAGAGACCTCTTCACACCATGCGGACTATGTGGATGACCTGAAACACTCTGTACATAAGAGAAAGATGAAATTATATGTAAGACAATAAAAAATGATTTAATGACAATTTCATTTATAATCCGTCATTAAATTAAATTACCACCATATCTACATTTGGATGCTCTGGTGTGCCTAAAGAAACCTCTAAATTCTCTAAATCAATCTACATAAACAAGACAAAGAAATTCAAAATTAGATGTAAAACTCTACAATTATTATTTTTTATTCAATTTAATTCAAAATTTATCATATTTTAATTACATACCGTATTCTGAGGTTGTGCACTAGGCTCTTCTCTAGGACCTGTCTGTACATGCTCAACTATAGGATGTGTCTCATGCTATAAAAGAAAAAGAATATGTGAAAATATCATATTAATATGTATATATTCAATTTAAAATTTATAATTCACTTTAAATATAATAAAAAAATTAGATTACCATTTGATCTGAAACCTGCTCTACATGTCCTCCTGGTGGTGTAACTATGTCTGGGTTAGGGCTGAAAGTTGCACTAACAAAGTCCTACAAGATCAAAATTAAAGCATGTACAATTCAATTAGGTTAATATATACATATATATTCAAGTTTGCACATTTTGTTAGAAGTTTTGTAAACAACACGGAAATGGAGTGGCCTCCACAGTAGCTGCAACATCAAATGTTGCCAATGCCCATTCTTATTGTGAGTATCAACCTAGACATACATGTACACATAGACATTTTAAGCTTATAATATTTACAAGTGTACATGCATCGTTTCATATATCGTGAATTCAAAACTCATAAAATTGTAACTATACTAATGTAAGCTTTAAACAAATTTACAATATGAATGTACATACATGATCTATATGCATTTCGATGTGGAGGGTGTGACAATCCCTCGGGGAGGAATCGGCGTGGATGTGGAATTGACTCACCTAAACCAACATGAATGTTTGAAACATATATGTGATTCAATTATAAATTTAAAACTCAAGTTAAATAATTTATGATTTCATATATAATTTTAAAAAATGAAATCAAAATACCCCATAAGGGTTGCCAAGTATGACCGGTGTCGATATATGTACTCGTGGTATAGATGATTGCCCTTGCATCGAAAGTGTCATCTGTACACCAAAAAAATTGATTGTTAAAATGTATTGCAAACTTTTCTTTGATATATACAACCATAAAAAATATTATAAAATGAGTTTGTACATCTAGATGCATATTTATACCTGTGTCGTAGTGTCCTCAGGGTGATGTTCTGCTATGAGGAACTCTACAAATGAATTGATGTGACCAGATGAACCACCAGAATCTCCCTGTCCACCTGAACTAGGTGTAGCCTGATCAGGTCCATAGCACACTTGATGACAACTAGTACATCTATGGGGGATGGGTCTCGACACTCCTGGAGCAGTACTCGACTAGCTCCATAAAAAACTCCTCCATCATCATCATCGTCTCTATGCTCCCCACTCGCTATCACAAAAGTGTGCTGGTCAAGGTCTCCTACGAGTGTACTAAGGGAACCTAATGTTGAGACCAGAGCTTGATGATGTACATGTGCAGGAATGGAAGGACCAGGAGAAACAACAAGGGGTTGTGCATGCACGGGTGTCGGAGATCAACCCTTGCCCCTAATCTCTATTGTGGCATGCCACCACCAACACCCTGAAATGATCTAAAATCAAAATAATTGGGCTTTTGCCCCAAAACAAACTCTACATACAATTTTCTCAAAAAATACAATGGGAACTCCCAATTAGCATGTGGGGGACTATCAAAAACCATATACCATCGATCCCAAAAATATACAGTCATCTATGAATGTATGCACCACCTCATGGATATTATAGATTTGTTGGGTGGAATGGGTTGTCAGGTAACAGGGTCAAGAAAGTAGGGGGCTAGATGGGCTTTCATTATTTTAAGGTCTAATATTTGTTTGTAAGAGAGACCATCAGAATAAAATTGTCTCATTTGTTCTCTCTCTCGTCGATGCCTATCAAGATCATAATCGATCATCCTGATGGAATCAACAACGTTTTGCATTAAAGATGCAAAACGTCTCACATGTGGAGCAATCAATGCTTGAATTTGCATAGAATTGATTTGATTTTGTAAGGATGCAACTTGATCATTTATTCGTGCTCTCAAGCGAGCCTCATCAGATGCGATAGGTGTTGGAGGTGGCATATGAGGGGGAGGGGCAGGGGGAGGGGGAGGGGGAGGTGGAGGTGGAGGGGGGGAGGGAGGAAGATATGGATGTGGCTCAGGTGGTGGATTGATGATATGATCAATGTTAAAATCATCCATGATATATGCTTGATATAATGTGCACTTGCATTTTAAATCATACAAAATAGTCCATGTGCATACAAAAATTAAGATCATATATTTAATTGAAATAGGATGAGCAACATATATATTAAGCTCATATATTTAATTGCAATGCACATATATATACATTGATTGTTCAACTCAAGAGAATGTCCATACAAAATTAAAAATTAAATGTATGTACATGTACATTTAAAATAATAAATATGATGCATAATTTGTATGCGTACAAATCATTAAACTAAACTATACATACATACATATACAAATTTCAAAATTTAAGAACTATTATGCAAATTTTTAATACATGCACATACATACTAAACAATAAACTTGAAACATTCACAAAATCTCATTTTTATGTCTAACACACACACACATATATATATTACAATTTTTCAGCAGGAAAAATCATGATCTAGTAGATAGTCATAAAATATATACTATTATAAACTATTATATACTATTCATTATAAGTTCATAAATTCCACCAAATTCACAAATCCATGTCACTAAAAATATCCATATAGAACCAAAATCATAAATTCATGTCACTAAAAATATCCATTTGGAACCAAATTTATAAATTCATCACACAAAATATCCATCGTTCACCAAATTTATAAATTCATAACTATTTAAGATCATTGTTTTAATTTATAAACTATTATGGCTCTCTACTACATAGATATTCATTTCTTTGTGTTTTCCTTTTCAAAATTAGGAGTTCTCCTCTCCTCTAGCCATTGTCGATGCTCATCTACGATCCCATCCATAGCCCTGACAACATCAACAAGGGTTTGCATCCTAGATGCAAACATCCTCACAGGAGGTGCGACACATTCTTCATTTTGAATAATGTTGATTTGATCTTGGATGGTTCTAGCAGAAGCATTGATTTGTGCTTGCAAATGAGCATGCTCATTGATTTTAGGTGGTGGAGGTGGGGGGTTACGAGGTGGAGTGGGCGGAGGTGGAGGTGAAGGTGTTGGAGATGGATGGCGTGGAGGTGGATTGCAAATATTATTGAATGGATCCATGTGATCTTTAAGATATGAGTGAACCTGCATTAGATTTGTAATTTCAAGATGTAAGATACATGTTTAGGAAATACCAAGTTAAACCATTCAATATAAATGGCCTTAAATAATTGAATACAAATGATAAAATTATATGTAAGCCTCATTTATGTCTAAGGCACATGTTATTTGAATGAAAATACAATTAACTATTGATATTGTCTAATCTTGCAGGATCTTATTATTGTTAAATTTGGTTGGGCCTTGGGCAACTTTGATCACCAAATTTTAAGAACTTCTTTGATCCCCTTAAGAAATGTCATATTGGAACCCCTTAAGAAAATTGAATTACGATTTAGGGTGACAGGATGGCTTAAGGGGATTTACGTCTAGTGAGGTCCTAGGAGAAAATTACATGGCTCAAGTGAATAAAATTTGGTGAAGTTTCCCAAGGCAACCAAATTTCATTAAGAGCTTTTAAAGAAAAAATGATGGCTTTAGGGTTTAGGGTTTAAACTTTAGAGTTTAGGGTTTAAGGTAATAGGATAGCTTAAGGGGATCTACATGCTGCAAGATCCTAGGAAACAATTACATGGCATAAGGTAATGAAATTTGGTGGAGTTGCCTAAGGCAACCAAATTTCATTAAGAGCCTAAGAAAAAATGATGGCTTTAGGGTTTACGGTTTAGACTTTAGAGTTTAGGTTTTAGGGATTTAGGATAACTTAAGGGGATATATGTAGTAAGATCTTAGGAAAAAATTACATGGCATAAGGGAATGAAATTTGGTGGTGTTGCTTAAGGCAACAAATTTCATTAAGAGCCTAAGAAAAAATGATGGCTTTAGGGTTTAGGGTTTAGACTTTAGAGTTCAGGGTTTAGGGTAATAGGATAACTTAAGGGGATGTACATGTAGTAAGATCCTAGGAAAAAATTACATGGCATAAGGGAATGAAATATGGCGGATTTTCCTAAGACAACCAAATTTCACCTTATGGTGTTGGGTAGGACAAAATGAATGGTTTAGTGTTTAGGGTTTAGATTTTAGAGTTTAGAGTTTAGGGTTTACAAAACTTAGGGTAAAGTTTTAGTGCCCCTTGAAATATTTAATGAACTTGCAAGTTAGTGAAGAACATTTTCTTGTGGAATAGCTGATTGAGATCTACTCTTGTTTCAACTGACCAACCTAGATCATGAAATCTCATTCATATTATAATCTTGCACGATCTTATTATTGTTAAATTTGGTTGCCTTGGGCAACTTCACCGAATTTTAAGAACTTTGATCCCTTTAAGAAATTTGTCATATTGGGACCCCTTAAGAAATCGATTTGTGATTTAAGGTGATAGGATGGCTTAAGGGGATCTAGATGTCTAGTGAGGTCCAAATTTAGTCATACTATAGCCTCGTTGGTTCCATCTAGCTCTGGGTCAAAAGTGTTTACCCCTCTAATAAAAAAAGTTAACATGATGTTAAAAAAGAATCAATCTATACATATCACAAAAATAACAACAATCTTAAATGTAACCCATACTCTAACAATAATAGAATGCTAAATGATCCCCACCCCTAACCATATCCTAATTGAATTGCAAACCTAATTGAAACTTAATTAAATTATAACCTTTACTAGGTAATCTTAAATGTATTCTTATATTATATTATATTTAAATTAATTTATATTTGTATTATAATTATATTAATATTTATTATATATTCCTAATTATAACCTAACTATTTACTACAAACCTAATTGAATCTTAAGCCTAATCGTCATTAAAACCCCAAGTAAATTGTAACATTACCTATCCTTAATTGTAATCTTATATTATATTTTATGATATTAAATATTTTATTATTTAATATATTAATAAATATTATATTAAATAATATAAATATTTAATTATATTTCTTTTATATGAATCATCCTCCTAGATCTCTAAATTGTAATAATAGCATGTAGTTCCTCCAAACTATCATGATGTACTTCCTCCCTTTCCCATGTAATAGGTGTACCTTTTAGGTGTTAAATGGTTCCATCTTGGTCTCCTTATTGATGCATTTCTATCCTTCCACATAAATCTATATAGTATCAAAATATAGGTAATTTTATGGTTAAATTGAATCTCTCTTAATTGCTAAATAATCCATTATGATTGAGGATGGGTGGATTATTATCTAGGATCACATCTTAAAAATCCTATAGAGGTCATGTGGTATGTTTTTCTTAATACATATATTCCCATACAAACCTCTTTCCATGTATTATCAACTCGCCTATATGATAGACACCTTCCTAGATTTAAATTTCATACGATATATATGTACCCAAGTGTTTCCAATTGGAATTGCTATAATTATACTTTTATGGCATTCTAGATATTCAAAATAGTTTTCATAAATCTACCAAATAGACCCATTCTTGACATTGAACCTACATAATTTTGGTATGTCCAATGAAAGATTAGGGTCTAGGGTTCATAAATTTCAAATGCTTTTAGTGTTATGGGTTTAGATTTTATAGTTTAGGGTCTAGGGTTTAGCAAACTTAGGGTGAAGTTTGGGTGGCCCTTGGCATAATTTAGAGTTGCAAGTTAGTGTCAATTGGAATCGGATTGTACGTGTTTAGATTTATGAATTTGTTAACTAAATTTGCAAACAAACATCAAGATAAACTTTATGAATTTTAACCATTCTTTAACATATTGATTTCTAATCTAATTATAATTTAAAATTGAAACTAAAGTTTAATATATATCATTTTTTCCATACAAAGAAAATAAAATTTAAAACATTTAAGCAATGTGAATGATTTTTTTTGATCTCGAAATTACCTAGTTTTCAAAATCAAAATGATTTGTTCGATTCCAACTTAGGGTTTTAACAATTTTTTTTGTTCCAATTCAATTTAGGGTTTTAGTTTTAAACAATTAGGGTTTTTAATGAAATTTTTTCGTTTCAATTCAAACTAGGGTTTTCAAATTCAATTTTTTTCATTTGATTTGAATTCAGGGTTTCAAAAAGCTCGATTTGGATTTGTAAATGTGATGTTTTTATTTCATTTCGATTTCTAGGGTTTTGAAATGCAATTTTTTTTGTTTTGTTTCAATTAGGGTTTTCAAAATCAATTTTTTTTGGGTTTAATCGAACAATTTAAGATTTAAAAGTTAAATTTTGTTTCTAAAACACAATTCAAGGTTTTTTTTTTCATTTTTATTAAAAAACATTTAAGTTTCATTGCAAGTTTTCGTCTATTTTTACAATTATTGAATTCTACTATACCAATTAAAAAAATGATTAAAACGTGACATAAATTAAAAAAATACATGCTAAATTAACTTATTTCTTTTAAAATTTCAATTCAAAATTAAAAAAATGCAAAAAAATGGCATTTAGGTGGGGTACCTGTAGCTGGTCGTGGGGTCGCTGTCGCCAACACTCACTTGGGGTCCTGTTCGTAGAGTAGTGAAAACTATTCTTTTAAAAAAAATAGCAGTATAAAACGAGATCCTGATTTATACAACTCGAGATCCCGTTATTTATAAATCGGGATCCCACATTTTATAAATCGAGATCCCGTTTCTTATAAATAGGGATCCCGTTCTGTGTCCATTGGTTCGGAGTCCAATGGGAAACGGGATCCCGATTTTTAAAAAGCGGGATCCCGTTTCATCTCAGGCTCGGGATCCCGATTTTTAAAAATCGGGATCCCGTTTATTAAATCGGGATCCTGTTTGTTCAATGCCGGTTTCAATTTTTTGGCTAAGGAAAAAAACTTCCATGTTTCATGGACTCAACTTTGTGCACTTACCCATTATTCAATTATCATTAACATGCAATGGTTTCACTAATCCCTTTTCTCTAAACTTTTACTTATTGAAAAATGATTTTTCTATTCATATTATATATTTTCCATGATTACGAATGCAACTTGGTGACTTAGGTCGTTTACCCAAGGTTTGATCTAATAAAATGAACCTTCATGAATACATAAGCATTTTCTCATAAGATACAACATACCATGGGTTTCAATACACCACACACTCCAAGACAAGCATCCTCATTAAACCAATGGGAAGAGAGAGAAGACGAGATATTTATAGTTCTAACATAGGCACAAATACAATCATGGTTTCATCATCACACAATCACTTTCACACAAATGCATCAACCATATGAGAGTATGCACAAATATCTATGAACTAACAACATGATCATTCATTTTCTATTACCATATTTCATAATTTCAAAACAATATAACATGCAAAGCAACTCCAAAACCACATAGGGTCAATCAGGCAATCACTTGCACAATGAGGTAAAGCACAAGAAGACATGCAAGGGGCAGAAATAACAACAAAAATGGTTGTCGTCCACCACACACAACACACCAAATTCACACACTACAAAATTGTCCATAATGCTTTCTTCCAGTAGGAAGGATATCAGTACATTGTACACTACACCAAGGATCCTATCCTTTCCACTAGTTTTCTGCACCATTGGACCTACACCACGTAACAAAAACTTCTAGGTAGACAAGGGAGATCAACCCAAAAGGAAATCATAAACTAACGAACAAAGCACCTAGGTCAACGCCATAGCTCATACTGCCCAGAGTATAACCTACACAACTAATAGCTTAATGGGTTCCACATTATCCCAAAGTACCCAGTGTTTAAACTTGGGCTCTAATACCATGTGTAATGCCCTGCCATGCAACCCTAGGGGAAGTTGCAATTTACTACACAAACGAACTTTTTTGTTTGTTTGTTTAAGTACAATTAACATGCAAGTTCACTAACTAGTGCCAACCAATCCCCTAAGGTTACGAGACTGAGTTACTTAAACCCAAACAAGAAACATGAATTATAACCATAACATTTAATTACTTAAGAATTGAGAAAACATACATTCCATACATGATAAAATACATGAAAGGATAAGAGATACCACTTGATTTTAGATAACAATAAATTTAAAATAAGATTACAACACTCATTCCCTGAATGAGATAAATCCAATAAGCAAGGTTATAAATTACAACTTCCACCTTGATAACAAATGAGGGGTAATAAAATACAATATTAACTGAAATGATTAAAGTATAAAAAGAAATGGGATCCCACGAGCTCTCCAACTAGAAATCTCGACCACATGAACAAGAAGAAGACCCAATGGATTAAGGTGCACATTCCACCCAACCATGTGATACCCGAAGGCTCACCCCCCGTGCTAGGAGATAGTAACAAAGAATTCCTATACAAGACCATCTACCTCTAGACATAGGCTAAAACATAACTGACCTAAAAGGGATACAAGTACAACATCACTTAACACAAAGGTTACAATGCTTCTAGAGAACAATGATAATTTACGCAGTACAACAAAACTGACTTCAGGTTGACATAGTGAGAGTGTCACACATTATTTGCTGAGTTACCCAGGCTCAGCTGTCCTAGGCTACCAGACCCCCATCTTGGGTTACCCTAGCTCAACTCTACTAGCCGCCAGACCCTCATACAAATTGCGCTTCTTGTCTCATCTCAAACCTTAAAAGTGAATGAGTCATGAGAGAGGCATTCATTATCTTAATTAGTCTGAAAGTTTTTCATTAATTATTTTTAAGTTATCACTTACTTAAACCCTATGTGAGTTACCTTGGCACCCCTTTGTGTGCTGGACCCCCATAAAGAGCCACTCTCCTATCGACAACATACATGGTACAAAACCACCATCCAATAGGTAAACTAGATAAGACAACCTCTCCAATCCAAGGAGGCAACGAACAAAGGAAACTCACTCCAAACACTGGAGGGAACAAAAGTACATAATCCACTCCTTCCAAAGGAGGCACATACCACATAAGCCACTCCTAATCCAAAGGAGGCACAAACCATCCCCATTTGTGAAAATCGGGTGAGACAACATGATACAACTCTACGCATTTCCCAAGGCGATTCACAAATTGAACCACCACATGAAACATCCCAACCTAGAGAACTCCTTTGGAAAACTTACTGGACAAGTAACCCCATTTTCCCAACATCACAAATGAACAAAAACATCATTTAAAAAGCATTTCCGACAACTCAATAAACTAATGTTAGGGTTTCCTAAACCCAAGCCAAACACTGGTATAGTACATGAAATCAATTTAAATAATTAACATAATTTGTTCATACTCAAAATAAATCAACTCGCATTGACAATATTAAGGAATTCAAAATCTAATCATTTAATTCCTTTTTCCTCAATTATACATAATATTCAAAATATTCTTTAAATAAAGACATTTGATTGTAAAATCAACTTTTAAATTAAATCATTTGATTATTGAAAATCAACTTTTCAATAAAACATTTGATTATCTAAAATCCACTTTTGCCTCTATTAATGTGACAATAATCATGTAGAGATAATCTATATTTAAATATAATCATATATTAAATATACATATAAATGTATATACACAATGTATATACAAATATATATATATTAAATATATAATTATTGTTAAAACATATTAATATTTTTTTAAATCAACCAATTAAAATTCCATAGTACAAATTATTTTAAAGAACATGCATAATATATACATTATATATATAAATAATTATAAAAAAATGAATCTTATTTCAATAATATTATAATATATATAATATAGATATAAATAATTATAAAAAAATGAATCTTATTTCAATAATATTATAATATATATATTATATATATAATATGAAATTATCATATATAATATATATATTATATCATACATATAATATAATATAAATAAAATAAAATTTAAAAAGAAAAAAAAAGAAAAGAAAGAACCTATTACTACTGCGCAGCCCCCAACAGGGGACACAACCCCTGTGGGGACTGCTATGCAGCCCCTCCCCATGTGGGGAGTTGTTGCCTGTGGGGGCAACATTGGGCGTTGCCTCCACAACTAGCACCTCCCACATGTGGGGCGACTGTGGGGGCAGCCTCAAAGCCCCCTCAACCCACATTAAAAAAAAAATTAATATAATTTTTTTTTAAAACAAAAAAAATAACGACCCTGTTCTAGTAATACCAGAACACACAAAATTCAACAGGAAACATTTATTTATTTTTTAAAGCATATAGATTTATATGCCAAATATGTGAGCATATAAAAGATATATATATAAAACTAAATTCCATCTCACAGCCCAAATTGGGAAAATTATCCATATAAATTTATATAGCCAGATTTAAATTTAAAAAAGAACATAATAAAAAAATTCTCAGATGCAACACAAGGTTTTCTGATTTCAAATGCAAGTTTTGAAACAAAATCACATGGGTTTTCATTGAAATTCCAAACAACATTTCAAAGATTTTCCAACAGCATAACAAGGATTTGAAACTCATTTCAAAATGAAAGAAAAATCAAAGAGGGAACCTGGTTTTTCTCCAAAGCTTGAAAGATTTGTCAATGGTGCTTCCAATTCCTATTTTTGATTCCAGCTCAACTAAGAAATCCACTTTGCTTCTTCCTGTTGACGTGTCTGATGGCACAACAATGTGTAAACATAATATTGCTATTCTGTTTCTCCTAAAAGAGAAAGGAAACACATGGATATCTTAGCTCCCAAGTTCTTGGTAGTTGGTTCTCAACTGTGCTGATGTTGCTCAATGGTCAATGTAATAGTAATGTTCAAGGGGCCTGCCGGTGTTGAGCTTTTGGATTGTTCTGAGATCAAACATAAACTTAAACCTACTCCAACCAAGGTTTTTTAAAGAAATGAAAAAGATAGATCAAAGCTTTGGGACCGAAAGGAATGAAAATTCATCCATCTTAACCAAACTCGTTACCTTTCAAGGAATTCCTAACTAAAACTGTAGAACAAAATTAACTTGTGATTAACACACAGTTTCATTCATTCACAATGCTGATTTTAACAACAGATTGTAAATCACTATTTAAACAAAACATCAAATCAAATTTCATTCCCTGAAAGCCTCTCAAATCAAATGATTAATTCAAGACAAACACCATTCTGGAACACAACATGAAGTAGATTTAAATCTGGTTGCTTCTACTATTAGTGAAACAAATAAGCAACATTTACAAAGCTGGCACAATCACCAATGTACAGAAAATCCATGACTCCAGATTGTTTCCATCTATACTAAGAGAACTTGAAAAATACATTACAGTCTATGCTGAATCTAAATCCTAACTAAGAAGACAAAAGAAGCTCCCATTACAAAGAATCAGGATGCAGCTCTGTCTCCTCTATCCTTCAGAAAATTCCTACTCTTGGAAATCTATCTCTAGACCTGTCTACTCTATTTCTTCTTTTTCTTTTTTTTTTCTCTCTTGCTTATAACCTTTTTTACAAAGAGGAAAGAATGCCATATATACATAGTGTATCAAAAATAATGTGTTGGCCCTTGTTTTAGGGTTTATAAAATATCTTACGCCAGAAAGGTTGGCCCTGAGATCTTTTGAATAGAGTTAATGATGCATTGAATAGCATCCTCACTGTCCATGTTGGTGAAAGATTGTTTCAGGGGATGATGTGTAGATCTTTTTTAACTATAACATTTACTTTTGGCC
The DNA here is from genome assembly GCA_007258455.2 of Sequoia sempervirens. Classification (NCBI taxonomy): domain Eukaryota; kingdom Viridiplantae; phylum Streptophyta; class Pinopsida; order Cupressales; family Cupressaceae; genus Sequoia; species Sequoia sempervirens. Next base: position 7,769 of record VDFB02379542.1, on the reverse strand, counting down.
TCTGTGTCCATCCTCAAACTCCCTTACAAAGCTACCTTGAATGCTCCAAAGCATTGTCATTAATGCGGATCCATCTTTGCCAGTAGACACTACAACTATCCCTGAGACTCGCGGCTTCCTCCTTCTTCCTGCTCTAGACCTCTCTACACGTTGACTATCCCCTAGAAACAACACCAGACTCCCTATTAAAATTTGAACATCATCATTCCTGGGATGAACCATCAACTCATCCACAAAGTTATAAGTTCATGTCGTTCACATTCTATTGATTTCCTTCATAGGGATAGTCAATCAGTCAAACTGTTAGTGGTCGACCCTTTTAGCTTCTTCTGATTGGTGGAACAACCTCCATGTAAGGCCCCCGAGCAGTCAAAAGTGGTTCATACCGAATCACATGTTAGTGAGACACCATCGGTGTCTCCCCAATGCGATTACATTCTACAACAGCTATCGGCATGACGCACGACGGTTGGCAAGAGTTCATGTTGAGCTGCACAAGCTATATCGATACCACAAAAACCATCGGCAAGACTGCATATCGAGCCTCTCTTCCTTTGGTGAGCACACCCATCTCGGGGAGACTTCTTCGTGTTCGAGAAGACCTCATCCCGAACTCATGTTCTATCGTCGATACACCTCTGGGTCGATGAGACCTTTCATCTAGTGCATTCCACTACACCAAAGGGAGAAAATACGTTGGCAAGGCTACCGCTAGTCGGCAAGACCAACATTGGTTGAGGAGACATCACAATGAGCCCCTTGTTCTCCTTGATCTCACTTTGTTTCGGTGAGACTAGCTCCCTTCGCTGAGACATTACACCGAAGGGAGAACCCTTTGGAAAAACCTCCATGCTTCGGCCAGACCTCCTGGTGAATATAAATCTTTCTCCCTAATGTGGCCCTTTGAATAATTGTTGGGGAGACCTTATCGAGTTGGCAAGACCTTTTGTCAAAGCAACCTGATTTCGTTGAGGGATCATATCAGTCGGGAAGACTTCTCAGCAATGCAAACCTCCTTTCGTTGATGCCTCTTTTGTTGCCGAGACATCGCCTCTTTGGTGGGACATCACCCCGAAGGCACTTTTGTTGCCAAGACCTTCTAGGTTGGTGAGACCTTTCATTGAGTGCATTCCACTACACCAAAGGGATAAAACACGTTGGCAAGGCTACCGCTAGTCGACAAGACCAAAATTGGTCAGGGAGACATCACAGCGAGTTCATTTCAGTCATCCCAAGCTAGGCCCGAGCCCCTTTCATTTTGGCCAGACTCCCCATGGTCTGTAGGACATTATGGCGAAGGTAATCTCTCACGGTGAAACCTTCATTTGTCGGTAGGATATCTCATGGTCGGCTAGACATCACAAAGATGAAACCTCCCTTCGCCGATGCCATTTCATTTCGGCAAGAGTTCACCCTATCGGTGAGACTTTTGTCGAAGCCATCTTTCTCTCAACGAGATCCTTCCGATGACACCTTCGTTTTGTTGAGACTCCGACGGATTGGCGAGACCTTACGCCGATAGTATCTCATGTCGGCGAGGCTTTCTTCTTTTGCCGAGACATTACACCAAAGTTTCCCCCTTCTGATGAGGGATCTTTTCACTTCGAGGAGACCTTTGATAGTCGGCAGGACATCTTGTTGAAAGCACAACTCTCCCCCAAAGACATCCCTTTCGGCGGGATATCACTTGATTGCTGAGACTTCTCAGTGTGCCCAAACTGCTATGCTGATGGCAACTTTGTCACCGAGACCTTACCTCTTCGGCCAGACATCATGCCGAAGGCCTTATCTTTCAGCGATTAAAACTATCTGGCCGACCGGGGCATTTCAAAATGAATAGAACCATTGCTAGTTGGCAAGACATCTAGAAGGTCTTTCTGACTCTTACCTTAGAGGAATTTTATGCCAAATTGGATTGGGGGATGCTTTCCAGCTGAGCTCCCTGACAAATATCATCATGTGCTTGATTTAATCCTGCAAAACAAAGTCTCCATTAATCGTCAAAAGCATATAAGATACATTATCATAAAATACACTATTGCTTATGATTATTTCATTAAATTTTTAGCAAAAAGAGAACCAACTCAAGGTGAGATAGAGCCAACATCCGATAAAACAAAATACAGACCCAGGAAGAAAACAAAATAAATTCCCAAGACCAAAGTTAATAAACAAAGGCAACGAAAGCAAAAAGAGAAGGGGGACCCATTTTGTTTCAGAATAAAATGGGGTGGTTATGCAAGGCATAACACTTCCAAATCCAAAAACTTTTTCAAAATCTAAAAGAAAAGCCACAACCAATCTTTTCTCCACCAAAATTGAAAGTTAAAAATTGAAAATGAAATTCCATTTGCTCTCATAGAGTTTCCCCAATTTTGGTCAAACCCCTAAAAAAATATCCCACCCACTAAATTCATTGCAAAATTGAAGATATTTCCATTTTAAAAAAAAAATTAAAACAATTTTACTTTCTAATTAAAATTTCCGCATTTTTGAAAATTTCTTTTCAAACAAAAGTATTTAAATTTTGCAAAGAATTTATTTTATCAAAAATTTCAAAAAGTGAAATTAAAAACACATTTTCATTTTAATTTTAATTGAAATCTTAATATCCAATAATTCCAAAACAACTACTTTATTTAATTCAACCCCATTAACCTAATTAATCAATAAACTAAATCTAATTTTATTAATTAAATTAAATTAATCAATAAAATAAATAACAATTCAACATTGCAACTAGATACATTTAAACATCATCTTAACTACACCCACCATTTAATAAACTTTAACTTGCAATTAAATAACAACCAAGGAGAAATGGGCAACATAAAACAACTAAACCTGACTACAAACCCATGACACACTATGACTAGGGTGATGACTTGGCACGAAAAACCTAGCTACTATCTCCCAATCGATTACCGTTGGTCACTAGACACGCTCAAACCTGTGAACCAGGTGGAGTTGATGTCATGTACCTATCAACCTATGAACAAAGAGTACATCAAACATGCATATATATAATATGATCAGACACACCGTGAATAGGAAATCTCAGAATCGTAGGATGCTCGCAAGTGAGTGATTCAATCCTGTCCCCTTCACCAATACAAAATTAATAATTAACGATTTTAACTTCAATAATATAATCAAAAGCATAAGCATCATTAATTCAAATATTTGCTAAGCTAATCCAAAGCATACCATAAATATACCTTTAGAGTACAATACCATCACATCAAAATATAAAATACGCATCGCTAAATAGTTCGCAATCAAATAGTAACCAAGTTCCAAAGTCATAGCATAAACAAAAACAACATACAAAGAACACTGTCGATAAAAGAGCCAAAATGGAGGGGTGTTACATACCATCTCTAATATTCATTTGTTCCTTAACCAACACTCTCTTCACACATGCAACTGCTCCATGATGCTCTCCTTTTCCATGCCCAACTTAAAAAAACTCTAAATATGGGGTACACCGCTTTGTACATGCATTCTACTCAAATAATAAAACATGCGAGCACTCTTGAATTGTATCATGCAATTATCTAACCAAATGAGATGTCAACCCATTGCAATATCTTTTCTTAAAAGAACTCAAAAGTGTTTTGAAAACAATGTTGCACAAACTCTGACGAATGAGATCTATCATCACTCATGTAAAAATGGTACTCCTTGATTATGTTCTTGTCCTCTTTTGTACTATCAAGGGCATGTCTATAGTGATGTGGACAAAAATTACAATCTAAATAGAATTATAATATTGATACTATACCTCATTTTGAGGTTGCAATGTTTAATTTTCTACAAAATTGACCATAGATATAATAATTCCAATTGGGAAAGAGTCCTTAAACATCCTAAATTGTTGATCCAACCACTGGGACCTATGAATATGCCTTGCATACTTGTAGAAAATATTTTTCTTAAAATATAAAATAAAATCAGCAACAATGACTTCTCTTGTTACCAACTCATATCTAGAACCTTCACCTCCTTTCTTCAAACTATATTTTATTGTCTCAAATCTCTTTTTTTCAACAAATTTCTTTCCAAAATCATGTTCCCCGCCCTTATGAAAACATATTACAAACTCTGATAATCTATCACATTGAAAACAGTTCTCATTTAAACAATCATTTCTATAGAAAAATAAACCATCACCTCTAACACAAAATAATCTAACAAGTCCCTAGATGAATTTGGAAGTTGCATTGCACCCCACTTCTGCAACATTTCATTAGTATGCAAAGTAGAACGAATATAGCATAATAGTTCATGGTATTATGGTCACCTAGAAATGCACCCCATGCAAAGTTGTAAAACTGAGCTTTCTAGTGAAACATTGGATCACTCCAAGGCTATGGGTCACCTGAGATTTTAGTGAACCTCCAGAGAAGGCTGGCTTCCTTTGGGTATCACCTAAAACTACTAATTGTTTGAAGGAAAAGGGAGAGAGATAATGCATAAAAATGAAAATTAAACTCTAAGGTGATGCACCGAAATGATAGGAACAATGAGATACTCGAGCTACACTTGAATACTGGTGACAACCATTGGATTGCACAACAAGATCTTGTAGATCACACATTCAAAAATTTTTAACATGCCCATGCCTTCAAGAAGGAAAGGCATATTTTCACAAACTAGAAGCTCATGTACATGATTAAGTAAACACAGTTTGTAACCTACATGATACTACTTCTGCAAAGAAAGGCACGACATGAAACAAAAGCTATAAGGAAAGAGAAAATTTTACTAAGTAGCTCAATGAATCACTTAAAAAGAATACACTATTCTTGACAAGAATCAGAAGGCAAAATGATGGACCATCAATAGTAACCAAGTTAGATTTTGTATATCATGTTCCAAATTCAGTTATAGAATCCTGCTAGTCTGAGAGAGGACTGCAAAAAGGGTCACAGAGTTTAGAGGAGCATACATCCGAACTCCTTACATAAAGGAAAAAATGCCTTATATACAGAGAGTGTCGGCCCCTTAGGGCTTACAAAAATATCTGTCTCAGAAAAATCTATCCTAAGATCTTTTTATGGAGTTAATGTTGTCTGCCATTCTGTCCCTACTATCCATGCCGATGTGAAAGATTGCCTTCAAGGGAATCCTTCTTGATCTTTCTATAACCACCACATTCACTTTTGATCCTCGTGTCAATCTTTGAATTACCCCCAATCGAGCTACTTTGAATGCACCCTCTGGATATCAAAATGATTCATCATTTTACCCTCAGATCAGGTCCACGTCGCTTAGGTTTTGTTGCCCCCATCCATAGGGGAAGTCAAATGGTCAAATCATCGATAGTTCGTATTTGGCTCCTTCAAATTTGTCGAGAATACTCCACGTAGACTCTTCAGGCGATCAAAAGCTTCTCCTGTAGAATCACATGTCGGTGAGACACTAATTGTGTCTCCCCAATGCGATTAAACCTTCCTGTGATTATCGGCATAGCTTGAAACTATCGATGGGAGCTCTTGTTGAGCTTGAAGAGTCATATCGATATCCTTTAAGCCATCAACAAGACATAAATCCTTCATTGAGACATCATGCCGACTTCCTTGCTTTATCGAGTGCTACATTTCTTTTGGCGAGACACCTAGAAGTTGGGAAGACTTTATGTCGAGGTTGATTAGTCATACCAATGTTTCCTCTGTGGTCGCCAAGATAATCATTATCAGAAAGACCTTTTTCCAAGCTCCTTCTCTCTCACTGAGATCTCCTTGTCTTTCACCGAGACTTTGGCCTATCGGCCAGACTTCATATCGAGCTTCTTGTATTCCACCGAAAGTGCCAGGAATGTCAGTGTGACCTTTCATCTTTGAAGAGACCTCTTGGCGAGCTCTCTTTTCTTTAGTAACACTGCTTTCCTTCGGTGAGACACTTTGAATTCACCTAGACCTCACACCGATGTATTTTTCTTCCGCCAAGCTGCTCATTTGTCGGTAAGACAACATTGAGTTGGGAAAACCTTCTGGGGAAACCAATCACTTTGTCTCGGGCCCCAAGATCCCATTCAGTAAGACATTTGAGTGTTGGTGAGAGATCTTACCAAAAGCAAGAGGCTACCTCGAGACCCCTCATCTTCTATCGGCGTGACATTTTTGATGTCACCCCAGGATAGTCATTCCTCTGAGCTCCAGATCTCCTTTGACATGACTCCCATTGGTAGGGAAGACATCATGGTGAAGTCCGCTGGTCATACCGATTCTTGTTTGTATCGCTGGGGTCACCTATGTCGGCAAGACATTTGAGCGATGGCTGGAAATTGTGCTGACGTTATATGTGTCAGGGAGACCTTCTGCATTCGGCAGGACCTTGTGGCAAAATGAATTTCTCTCGGCGAGGTCCTTGATAGTCACCAAGACATCCCTCAGTCACTAGGACCTTACATCAGCCCTTGTTCCTTATATCGAAGCCTCATCCCTTCGGAAGGAGTCATAGCGAGTGCGTCAAATTCGTCGAGACCCTGGCTTGTTGGCCAGACCTCATGGCGAACTCCTTTTTTCTGCTCGAGCTCACTTCATTTCGCCGAGACCCACCCTTGGTCGCTGAGACTTGTAGCGAAGCTCACTTGCTTTGCTAATGCCATTATCTTTCGGTGAGACTTCTGCCTTCGCTAAAACCCCTAGCGAAGCCCGCCTGCTTTGCCAAAAGCATCCCTTCCCTGTTGGCAAGACATAATGCCCTTGTTAAGACATTTTGGAAAAGGCACCAACTTTGGCCGAAACCATGAGCAAGTCAGGGAGACCTTTGGTGATAACATTCATTTTCACTAAGGCTTTACCAAGTCGGTGAGACCTTGTGCCGATAGACATCTCATGCCGAAGCCTTATTGTTGTCAGTAGACATCACTGCTCGCTGAGACCTCTCTGATTTCCTTGTTATGCCGATAGATCTTTAAGTTGGGGAGACATATGGTCTTTGGCAAGACATTATGCCGAAGGCTGAATCCTTCGACGAACTTGCTATTGGTGAGACCCCTCGTTAGTCGCCGAGACCTCATGCCGAAGGTGAAACCCTATGCCGGTGGTGAAATACCCTTTCAATGAGAGCTCCTTTAGTTGACGAGACATCTTCAGGGTCTTGGCGACTCTTCTCTTTGAGGATTTCATGCCAAACCTAAACTAGGTAGGCCCCCAAAGTGAGACCCCTACAACCTAGCATCAGATTCATGACTTTTGCTCATGTGTGAATGCTCCATTTGACCTCTCGAACCTCTGAAACATAATCTATCTTGCCCGATTAAGCCCATGGGTGAAAATTAGGTAACAGGTACATTGAAAAATCTACATGGTATTTACATGTATTATGAATATTAAGAGGTACACAATAAAATGGCTTACAAGATTCAAAAGCCCTTTGTGGATTTGCAAAGTTTGACGTATTTCATAAAATTGTTTGTACAATATTGTTTGGTTACATTCCAAGAAATGTTTAGGATTCAGTGTGCAGTCTTGATTGCCAATTCGTAAATTTAAAACATCCTTTGTATTGGGTGATATTCTAGTTTGAGAGTGCCAAAATTGTTGAATTCCATCCTTAATATTATCCGTTAGCTTCTTATCAACTCATTGTAGCCTCCCATTAAAATCTCATGTATCATTTTGAAGAGGACTATTGATTCTTCCTCTTCTTGAGGGTTCTCTAGACAATGTTTTATGATTTAGGTTTAAATCAACACAAGTTTTTTTCAATAAACAAGACTTTCTCAAATGATGTCTTACTAATGAGGTTGTGATTACTCT